>JAOEHV020436052.1:0-10375 GCA_025447995.2 Isaurus tuberculatus | reverse complement strand
AAACGCTTGTACCCGCATATAGGCCGCAACCCTAATTTCGGTCCTATTTTTCTGGGAAAAAAGTGCGGCCTATCCGCAGGTAAATACGGTATATGCTGCATAACTGACATAGGTGAGTATTATTTGAAAAGTTGACCCTGATCCAAGAGAGAAGTTGACGTAAGCCATTCACTTGAACAAGAGAACTCTATCCCAACAGCTATCCCTTCCTTCCAAATCAGGTTAGCCCTGTTTTAAGAGTTGACTTGGATGCATGTGATGGTTTTGATTTTGCCATAGAGAGATCAAATAAAACTTATCCCTTCCTGTGATAAGCAAGAGACACAGGAGCAACCCTACCCTCCAAAGATACCTATTGTCATGTGAACAGGGCCTCTCATTCAAACAGGTATCTAGTACTTGTAACTTTGTATCAGAGATGCCTCACACTATTCTAGGAGGCTAGGTGCATCATTACAGGTGGAAAAAAAAATTTTAAAAAGTCAGTAGTAATTAAATAAAAAATTACCAGCAGATTAACTGATTCAATCACATCTAGAAAAACTTCATTCTTTCTGTATTTGACACCTTCTCCACGCCACGAAACAGCATTTGTCAGTGCCACTGGTGGTTTAGGAGCTAGTTCTAACTTGTGCCCTTCCTGGGTGATGTACCTAGAGATAAGCATGATGAGTAAGATGGCTTTTTTTGTCTCTGTGCTAGGTCTATGATTACTAAACGTTTCAGCTAAACCCTTTTACGAGACTAGAGGCCCATTGGATCTGGCGCTTATATCCAGTTTCTGTAGTGTTACGCAGATGAGAGTCATTGACTCCCCCTGGTCAGGACACTAATCCATCGCAGGTTAGCTCCCAGCTGAAGCTGGTACTCATTTACCAAACTCGTAAGGATGGAAAGCTGAGTAAGCTTTGGTGGAAAGGAAGGCCGAACAAATGTTCCAATTTTGGCAAAGCCAAGGAATCGAACCGAGGACCTTGTAGTTTGAAGGCAAAGATCTTACCAACTGCACCAACCACGCCACCATCAACTAAATATTTTAAATAGAATTAATTCGTGTTCAACAGATCACTTCTATCTATTGTTAGGTCTTGAAATGTCAATATTGGAAGGCACAGTTACTTTTTGGTGTTATCGTTTTAGGCAAAAATAGGCCGCTAAGACCTATTTCAAAAGCGTAAAAACTAAAGCAAAACATTCAAACCAGCACAAAGCAGAACTGAGATAATAACTTGAAGTGCTAATGTTAATTGACAGCTTGATGCAACTTACTTGATCACTTGTAGTTCATTCTGGCTCGAACAATAAAAGTTATCTAAAATTCTTTATATAACTTTGTCATCACGATCATCATGATCATGATCATGATCATCATCTTCATCATCATCTACAATTTGTTTACAAAACTGTCCAATACTTACTCCTGTAAAATTTTGCTCTCTGTAAATTGAGGATAACCAAAATCCATCAACTCATCCAAAAGCTCATAAATGATCACAAAGTTGTCTCTTATGCTTTCTTCTTCCAGTTCTTTGAAATATTCTATAAAAACCTACAGACAGAACAGAAAGTGCATCAAAGAGCGCTTTTTTCCATCAGCAAGACTTAAAATTACAGAACTTGAAAAAAAGTTTAAATAACAAAGCTAGCAATATTAATTAATAAAAGCCTGAACAAAATAAATGAAGTTTAAATGAAAGTTAATCACAATCAGATGACAATATTTACATCCTTAAAATACGTATTAAACTCTATAAATAGAATACATTTTCTGTGTACCTGAACCAGTTTATGCAGGAAGACAAAAATAAGTGCCACATTTGCATTTTTCTTAGTCAATGCAACAACTGTTGAGTTTAGTCAAGGCAAAATTTACATTAGTATAGGTTGTATAACCAGAAAAAACAATTACAACTTACAGTACAACCAAAATTAATATCATTGAAAAAGAAATAATTAGTATCAGATTAGAATATAAATGATTTGTAGTTTTGAAGCAACATAGAAAAAGTAAAAACTAATATTTTTGGTATACTTAATTATGCATGTTACATTCAATATTATTCATTTCGCACTTAGATTTGTGCTATAATAATATACCAAAGACAAGTTATAATGTGTGCATAATTAAGTTTCCACAGAAAAGATAGTTTAGCGAAAATTGAAATAAGTACAACCTCGTGAGGTTTTTGTTCTAATACCTACTCTTAAACTTAAATCCGTATGATTGAAAATGTTTTTTATTAATAAAACTCATAGCTATAAATTAAGCCTCTTTATAACTTTAAGAACATGCATGTCAATTATAACTCATTCTTAAAATACAATAAAACTAGTTGCAAGTTATAGTTTTGACATTCTGGGTTAATAATCATGTTTTATTAAGGCCGGGCCTTGCTAGTTCTTGAATTGTTTTCATGTAGCTCATCATGACATGATCAACATATTCGGTATTCTATAAACAACAAAATGGCAACTGCCTTCTGTAGCCCTGATGCTAGTTTTACTCTTTGCTGGCCGATCATTATTCCCTTATACCGATTCAAAGGATACTATAAAGGTTGTTATGTTTAATGTAGACGTATGTCACTTCCCCATGAACGCAGATAGGTGATGAAGTCCCTTCGTCTTCTTTGTCAAGAACAAGTGGCATAAACTTCTCAATGGCTGACGTCACTATATCTCCCCGGTAGTTCCGCGAAATCAGAACCTTCAATTATAAATTCAGGTGTAAGTACATTTTACAACACGCCATAAGTCTAAAAGCACCTGACGCTCATAATAAACTTGTTTAATTATTTTAAACCCAAAATGAATTTAAGAGTTATTGCAATACATTGGTGGTACAGTACCTTCCCCTTTACGTCTAACAAATACACAGCTGACATAGACATGTTTGCCTCCTTTTCAAGCACCAATCAAATCTGACTTTTGTAACTCAAGGATGAAAAACAATGTCAAGAACAGCAAGAGTCACTGATTGCTCAGAATTTTTCAGAAATATCAACAAAATTTACAGAATAATGAACTACAATCTCCTCGATTGCAACCTCGTAAGATTGCAGGAAGGGACTTGGTAGCCGCACGAATTACTAAATTATAATAGGGGAGGGGAGGGTTAAGGTTGTTTCCAAATTGAAGAACAAATTCCGGAGTTAAAATAGTCTCTGCAAATTTATTAAACTTAATAAACTTTATATAAGACTTTTTGGTTTGAATTTCCCATTTTATCAATTTTCAGGGAAAGAAATATTGATTTAAAACTAGATTTTCCTCTATTGCCAAAGGGGGAACCCAAGGGGACTATTGTTAAGTAAGAAAATTGAAACTAAATCAACATGGCGGTTGAATAGTTACGAACTTTTGTTGTTTATCGATATTGCATTGATTTGGTTGAAAGTTTTACGATTAAAGTTAGTCTATAAAAATGTCTTTTCGAGATAAAAAGAAAAAACAAGTGGGAAAAAATGAAACCCCGAGCATCGGCGATACTGCGGAAAAACGGCGATTGATACGCGAAAGACAAAGCAAGTGGATGAAAGAAAGAGACGAAATGCGGTCAGCAGAAACAGAAAGTTCGACCACAAAAAGGAGCTCGGATAGTTCCCCAGGTTCTTTGATTTCGACGGCAAATAGCTACCCGAGAAGAAAACCTTTGTATCCCCAACAAAAAACTGATCGCTCCAATGTGATATCTTGGACTACGAAAAGCGAGTTTAAAGTGTTAAAGCGGCCCCCTTCGGGACACAGTCGGACTCAGAGTCAGGCATCAGAAGATGTAAATTATCTAATAGGTAGTAAATCAGCTCCAAGTGGCTCGAAAACATACAAGCCTTCTAATTATTTTAGCTCGACTTCGAACACTAAACAGAAGACCAGTGAATATTTAAGGCCTGGTTCATCAAAGGGAGTTCGTAGAGAGGATGCAACTGTTAACACAGGATCTAGCAGCTCAATAAATACGGAAAAAGATGTTCATACGGCTCTCAAAGAACTTTATGAGAATTCGGATGTGAAAATTGAAGAAAAACTAAGTAAGCGTGAAAACATTAGCAACAGTGATCTTCCATCACACATTTTAGATGCACTAGCATTATCAGTAGCTGAGAAATTACGAACAACTGCTCCATCTGAGAAGAACAATAAAATGAAGGCTTCAGAAAAATTTGGGAGCGAGTCTGGCATGTCAAACCATTACTGCTTTGTTTGTGAAGAATTAATGATGTCACCAAGACACACACCCACTGTGGCTATCCCTTGTGGACACACATGTTGTAAGGTTTGTATTTTAGACTGTCAAAAGTGCCCTACTTGTGGCACGAGGATCGCTTCTACAGCAGTGAACACTGTCCTTGAGAATATCATCACAGATTTTAAAGCTGAAAAAGAAAGAGAAAGGTTACAGAAACTAGAGCA
This sequence comes from Isaurus tuberculatus, assembly GCA_025447995.2. Lineage (NCBI taxonomy): Eukaryota > Metazoa > Cnidaria > Anthozoa > Zoantharia > Zoanthidae > Isaurus > Isaurus tuberculatus. Next base: position 5,962 of record JAOEHV020436052.1, on the reverse strand, counting down.
AGAGACAAGAAAATATGTGGAGGAGTACCAATCACTGACTTTTAGATGTGAAAATTTGGCAGGTTTGTACAAATGAGGCCTTCCAAGGAGGGTTCTGATGTCCCTTTGTCACTCATTTTCCAGCCCACCTGTCACGTATTTGGCTAGAGACAAATGTTGCTGTCGCTTTTTTCGCTAGATTACAAATGTTTGCTAAAGGTGGTTAATATTTGCATCCTGTAATGTTTAATTTTAAGAGTAAGCGCCTGTAAAAACTTATTTTAAATAGAAGATCAACCACTTCAGTTTCTAGCGACTCTAATGACTAAAGTGTAACCATAAATAACAGAAATGACCTCAGAAATCCCCAAAGTAACACCAACAGAAGAGAAGATTTAGAGTTATGCTGGCAAAATAACAAAGTAAAAGGATACATGTCGCTCAGTCGAAATTAAAAATGGATTGTCGCTGTTGCAAGTTATTGCTTTTTTTCCGTCAGCTTCTGTTGCCTGTCGGTGTTCTTGAAAAAGATTGTCGCAACATTTTTGGCAATTTTGGAGCAATATCACTTGTCACCAAAACCCCTTGGAGGGCCTCACAAATGGATCGTGTAAATTACCCCATTTATGGTGATTATTATGGCGACTGGCAGGTTACAGACTGTTTTTTCACCTTAATGAGGGCTGCCTTGCCTGAAAACCAAAGTCATTTAACTACAAGTTTTGTTAGCAAATTTGTATTAGTATCAATAATGTTCAGGTGCAAATATGGGCACTAAGGCAACATTAGAACTTTTTTATGGTAGTTTTAAGACGGGGTAATGTTGTAATCAATGTGGCCTTACAGTCCCATATTAGTGGCTGCAAGTTAATGATGCAAGTTTATATTTGCTACCAGAATCTGTAATTGATTAATCCAGTCACATCTGAAGGGTATTACGCATTTAATATAACTACATTTTGCCACTAAAGTATTTTCTGCAATTCAGTCAAACCTCTATTACCTGAACCCACCTTGATCTTTGAACTTAATTTATTTTGTAAAAGTAAAAGTTTGCAAAAGCACAGACAAGACCCCTTGCAAAACCTAAAAAAATGATGACCCCCCTATTGTTTTAAAAAATAGCCCCTCCCTCTAGCCAATCTAAAACAGCCTTGACCCCCCTTTTTACCCTGCTTCCCCTCTACATAAATAACTACTGGTCCCTAACTAAAGGTAAATGCTTTAAACGAGAACTGGGGACAAGTTAACAGAAGTCTGTAACTAAGTCTAACTTTCTAATATTTTTTTAGGTGAAGCAGAGGGTATATTGGAAAATATGGAATCGATCACAAATGACCTTGTAGAAGAAAAGAAAGCCATAAAAAGACTGGAGACAGAAAATAAACAGATAGAGCAGAAAATTCAACAACTTCAGGAACAGTTGGAAGAAAACAACAGGTTGAAACAGAAACACCAAGCAAAATGTGTTGAACTAGAAAGTAATTATAGTGAAGAACAGAACCGACTGACCATGGCTGAAGATACTGTTAGAACTATACAAAAAACTAAAGACAAGATCAAACTTCTGGTACAAAATCTTGCTCCGAAACTTGATCTTGACAAGATGAATAGCTGATTTTCAATCCACTTCAATAAAAAAAGAAGTTAGAGTACTTAGGAAAGTCAAAGAAAATAGGATTAACTCCTAAGATACTAAGTTTTTCCTGTTTGAAGAGGTTTTTTTGTGGTGTGAAAAATTAGACGAGAGATCTCTTCTACCAGGGACAGACATTAGTATGCTCCTTTTTACATGGATGCTTAATTTTTGGAATGAATGAATAGTACTGAAACCTATTTAGAGTCTGTTATCCCATGCTGTAGTTGACTGGACTGTTCATTTTATTGCAAGTCTCCTATCTGTATGGTTTTGCACATTCTACATTTTCCCTTATTTACAATAAAAATTCCCAATTCTTCTTAGTCATCTTATTGCACGTAGTATCGACTTGATGCCTAGCTAACAGCTCTTGGGAAAATGTCTTCTCAACAAATCATTGAAAGCTTATTTTGGCATAATATTTACCAGTCTTCAACCTTGACAGACCATGTTTCTATCAGCCTCTGACCTGTTTACAGTGTTTTGTAGTTGGATCATAGTTTTATTCCCTTACTGAGGCCAAATGTTTTAAGATGAATTTCAGTCTCAAATTTTCTTGGCAGAACTCTTTAAGTTTTCTTGAAAAGTTTTACACATAATTATTGCAAATATTGGGTGTACACTTTTTTTATTTGCACAAACCAAGTGGAAGCATCCAATATTTAGCACTTACCCTGGCTTCCAAGATAAAAAATTATAAATAAAAAAATATTCAAATTTTAACTGCCACTGATGAACACAAACAAAGACATTCCCACAATTTTTTTTCAACCTTATGTTTATAAAGAGTGTATTAAACATTTGCAGTATAGGTGTTTGATGAGGGATACAGTGGGATGATGGCATTAAAATTGATATTTAATGTTGCTGTCAGGAAGATGAGCAAGTGACCTTTATGCATTTAATTTATATCAAAACCAACAACACAACTTCAACAAAACATTTAATAAGAATTATTTTTCACGGTAGAATCAGTATGTCTATTTCTGTATTCTGATTAAATTAAGTGATTAGTTCCATTTCAGGTTGCCATATACTATTCTTTTCTGTCACCCTTCTTTATTAATAAGCAAAAATGTCGCACAATAGAGGCCGAGCTATTAAAAGATAGGCTAAAAATGCTAAATGCTCTTAACCTGAAGATGTTCTAGTAGACTTAAACATCAAGGTTAACTGTTCATATAACATTTTAGCCTATCTTTTGATATTTTTTATGGAGAATTCAATTTTAAGAGGCCAAGCTTTATTCTCAGTATGAATGAACTTTAATATAATATATGCCTTGCATTTACATGCTCTCACTGCTGTTACAAAAAGGGATCAGTGATGGCTATACGCAAGTCTCGGATTGCAAAACATTACATTTTTGATAAAAATGTTTGAGAATACTTTAAAGAACAACAATTAACAGTGTAAAAAGGAGCCATTAAAATGTGATATGTGTTCTATACACTGTACACATAATTCTCAAAGTCCATCCAGATGGCTTTTACAGTTGATGGTACAGTCTTTAGTTCAACATTTCAGGTAAGCATCAAGCTTCAGCTTCCACTTTGTTTGATTCGCTGCTGTCACACTTTTGTCTTTTGAGAAACTCTTCACCTTCCTGCAATAAGTAATATGCTGGTTAGCCTAGACCTTTTTAATGAACTGTAAAATTACATTCTGATTATTATTGAAGCACTGAACAGAATTTCTTTCTCACAGTGCAAGTTGTGTGCATTTAAACCAGAAGCAAAACTAGAAATAAAAAAAGCAACTGTTTTTCTTTTAATTTTAGATAGTGGCAAATATGGTGTAAATAACGCCAACATTTGTAAATCTAAAAAATTTAGTGGCATTTGACCAAAAAGGCCCAGTGGAATTAAAGACTTCTTTTAGTATCTCAGTGTCTATACATTTTAAGCATACAATGGACAACTCATGTAATAGGGAAAAATATTTTTTACGGCCCAAAACCATCTTAACAGTTTCTTATCAAACCGAAACCACTTGTAGAAATACTAAAATCCTTATTGTACAAACTGTATTTTTGATTGTTAGTATCATTGATTCCTAATATGCAGCAGTAACTAGCTTTAAACCTACACAAAATTATTTTCAATACTAATGTTTCACGAACCTTGATTTTGCATGTTTGCAAATGCGATTTTTTATCCGATATCTTATCACATCAAAACCACAAAAATTGTATATACTAATATTCCAGTGAATAGACGCGTGCTAAATGGAGCATTCGACCGCAGTAAATTCTTTAGAACAAAAGATGCCGCAAGCTGCATATATTAACGGTGACAAACATGCTTTGAGGAGAAAACAAAGGAAAGTTTTTTCCCAAGATTATCTTTCAATATAGCTCCAACGATGATACTTTCAAATTTTTTACAATAACCAAACCGTCGCTCAAACAAATAAAATTTTTAATAAAAGCAAATACCTCAACTGTTTCAGCCATTGTTGTTTTTCGCTTGAGATCAGGTTTCTCCTCTTCCTCTTTCGATTCTTCGTGTGTCTGTCCGTTTTCCTGTTCTTTTTCGCTTTCTTCAATGGCTGCTTTGACAGCGGCGGCTTCCCCACGTGTAGCCGCGTCTACTTCGTGTCCTGAAGACTTCAGGAATTCTTCTCCTTCCTAAAAGAAACCATGGAAATTTTATCACTTTAAACAATACTTGGCAACCAGTTAAGTCGTAATTTTAGGGTTAAAGATACGAAAATACTTACAGCAGCTGTTGCTACCATTGTTCCGTCTCTTTTCATAGCCGGTTTCTCGTCTTCGTGGTCCGCATCGCCATTAGACTGATTTTCTTCACTGTTTTCTTCGTCTGTCTTTTTAGCCGCAGTATCCGCTCTTGTTTTTCCTAGTTCTTCACCTTTTAGAATTTCAGCTCCTTCCTGTGGAGCAATAAGTTTAATCTTTTAAAAGCGATAAAATATGAATGAGTTCAGCAAACGACAATATGCGCACTGAAACAGCAACAGTTCTTGAGCCGCGAGCTGTTTATCTAATTTTTTCTTTTCCGACAACCCATTACAAGGCCTGATTGAAATACGTTACTGAAAAATTCTAAGGCTAATAGTTGGAGGAAACAAACTAAAATTTTTCTCTTCATTTGGCAAGGAATATGAACAGTACAAAGGGCGGCCAACAAATAACTTTAACACGTTGGAAAATCCCGGTCGCAACCAATTTGTTCAAATACCTTTGCAGTTACAGCCATGGTCGAATCTCTCTTAAGTTCTGGTGCCTCCTCAGCCATGTTTGGCGTTTAAGTAATGAAAAGGAAATAAGATAACTTGGGAAAAATAAAATTCCAATTCTATGAAAGAACCGAAAGAAAGTGAAAGCCTCAATTTGTTTGACAGCTTTGTATGAAAATAACTTGAGGCGGGAAATTTGTTGAGGTTTGAAATTTGATTGGTCGAACAGATAACGGCTACACAATGGCTGCTTTACCTCCAGTGATTTGATTGGTTGACGGCTTTCCTTAGAACGACGCGCACGTGTACCACGCACCCATATGACGTCAAAGTGTAAAGCAAGCCCTCACACCAGTGAGCCACTGAGCTGTCTCAGTCACGCATCACGCTAGTTTATGTGTTTATCTCAAGGCAGCAAGAATAAGAGTTCCAGTTCCTGTGTAGTGCTAACTTTTTAATAAAAGCTAACAGGTCCCTTACATACGTCCATTTTTTTTCGAACTTCTGTTTAAAGAAGCTACAGTCGACTATTAAATTAATTATGGTCCCAATGGACACGGCTTTGTTTAGAGAACACGTTTCTTTACAATTATTACTTAAACAAAAAACAGGCATGTTCTTTCTCTTTATTCGCCGCCAAGCCAAAAAGTCCAGTATATGGAGATAAAACAATAAACTAGAAATCTTGAATGACAACTTAATGTTTTTTACATGAGCATTCGTTGAAGTCTGTCGGTCCGGCTCAGTGTTCTACAGTTTTAAGTTAAAACAAGTGGAGTTGCTACTATCGTTCTGTTCATATTAAACCTGCTTTGCCATCTTCTCCATCTGTATGGGTACCGCAGCGCTTTTTTCTTCGTCTCCTCTCTTCTCCATCTTTATGCGTATATGGCTGCGTTTTCTTTCCCTGTCCTCCCCTTCTTCTTCATCTCCATGCGTATGGCCACGCTTTCTTTCGCCGTTCTCCCCCTTTTCTCCAACTCCATGCGTATGACCGCGCTGTTTCTTTTGCCCAACCCACCTCTTCGCCATCTGTATGCATATGGCCGCGCTTTTCTCTTTGCCCCCCTCCTCCCCCCTGTTCTACATCTGTATGCGTAGGTCCACACTTTTTTCTTCGACCCCCCCCCCTCTTCCAATCTGTAT
>JAOEHV020435954.1:0-10377 GCA_025447995.2 Isaurus tuberculatus | reverse complement strand
ATAAGGTCTATAATTACCTCTATCTGATGAACCACCTTTTTATAGACTATGCATCCTTGAGATTTTCCACAAAGAAGGTATCTTTGAGTTTAACAAGCTAAGCTGAGTTGGAACGATGGTTGAAGAGCGCAAATAACAGACTCGCCACAGAGCTTTAGGTCTCTGGGATAAACATGGTCTGGGCCAACAGCTTTCCATATGGGTTGATAGTTATCGTATCTCTAAGAAGCTTGAGGTAATGTAAAGAGAAATGAGAGCATGTTGGAGTTTTCCTGTAAATTTGATGTAGATCTGAGTGTTCGTGTGTTGATTGGATATTAGACATTACGTTTTCTCCAACTTTTGAGAAATAATTATTCATGGTTTTAGCTTTGACACTGTTACTGTCCTCCAGTATAAGGTTATCTTGATCATCTTTTATAGGACCAATACTTCTGTTTACTTTCCTGTCTTTTACCTTTTTTGACAAGTTTCCAGAAGTCTATTATATTATCAGGAGCTTTTCTGGTACTACTTATATATAATCAGGCTAAACTACTGTTAATCAAGCTGATATGAAAAGGATGAGATTTAAAAACTTAACCTGGAGAATGCAAAGAGAAAAAAAAAACATTTAAAAATCATCTAAGCCTTTTTGAAAATAACTTTTTCGGGAGAAGTGCTGGAAGGAAAGGTTGTCGTATTATTAGGGGTGTAAAAGGGGAACTTCGCGTTTTCAGGGGTTGGATGCTGGGATGGTTCGATCGTCCCCCCTAAATTGTAATGAGGGAACGTTTTAAGTGCCTATGACAAGAAGATATTTTTTGCACACTTGGAAAATATAGCGTTTCAAACGTATGTTTCCAAAGTTTAAGTTGTGTAAGATAAAAACTGGCGATTTTATACTAGCCTGCGTCGCAGCCAGTGTAAACCCCCAGGAAAAAAACTGACACGTCTGCATCGCAGGCTATTTTATAGGTGGTTTAGAATGATTATTTTGCCACTAAAATTGGTCACAGGGACTGGGTCGAATGACGTAATGTCGGAACACTGCGGTGAGGTTTTTCTTTATTATTACTCGTGCCAAGGCTCCACCGGCACGAGGTTTTTTTAAACGCATAGCGTATCTTTTTTTTTCTTTTGGTTTCCAAGTTAGAAGTTTTATTTCCGGAACATTTACTTCCGTTATCAAGGGCATTACGTTAGCAAACATCAAGAAGCTAAGCAATGTTTTTGTCAGGCCAGAAGAGAAATACTAAAGCTTCTAATTGCTTTATCGTCACCTGTGGCAAATATATTGAATTTTCAAATTGTCATAATACTGTATGTGATATGTTTCCAAAATTATTGCATTATATTTGCTTGCATAAATTGCATATTTATCACGACTTATAGTTTTACTAAATGTTTGATTTGGTTCGGGAAATAGATTTTTGTTTTAATTTGCTAAATCGTGCTTTAGTAAAAATAAATAGTTTGCAGTAAAATGATTATTTGCATTGAACATTATGTGTGTGCATTAAAAGCAGCAGTTGACTTTTTTATTTAAATTGTTTCTTGAAGTCTGACATATTTGAGATGTATATCTGCTCAGTAAGATTAACGTTGCTGGTTTCTAAATTACAAAGATAAGTGTGCATTTAAAACATTTGCCCAAGAACTCTAACTTGATAACTATAAAGAGAGTGATAGATTGACACAATGTTTTGTAACATGGAAAGCTATAGATTTGAAAAACACTTTAGTTTTTATATGCGAAATTATCTAACTATATTTTCCTTTCTCGCATATTTTCAATAAATTGCACTTGATCTATCCATATAACTTCAACATCTAACATGCTGCAATGGCATGTTTAATTCTTTTGTTAAACATTGAATAATTTCCGATGTAGCTGTATAATAATTTTTATACAAAATTGAATTATTTAAACACCATTTAATCACCAACTGAGATGAAATTGGATTATGCCCAACAAGAGGAATAGCACATAACTAAATTATGTGTTTTTGCTTTTGTTGGGCATAATCCAATTTCTTCCCAGTTGGTGATTATCAATTGTGACACTTTCTGCAAAACCATAAGACTTTTAAAAGATGGGGAGGGGGGGGGGTACCCATTAAATATTTTTAAAATCTTACACCTGTTTTGTAGTTGTCTTGCAAATATACATTCATTATCCTTAACTTATTACTAAAACGTATTGTTTACAAAAACTGTAAGCATGAAAATCTTAATACTCAGTTATACCTTTGATGCAATTTTAACAATAAACCATATCTAAACCCAAATTTTCATAACACACGTTCCACATACAAATATAGGATTTTCGAAAGGAAGAGGGGATTGTATAGAAGTGCTGTCACCATTTCCAAAAATATAAAGGTCATGTTAGTAAGAAAATGTCAGTGACTTAAACATATAAACAGGAATCTGATATTACTATGATTCTTAGAAGATTTCGTTTACCAAGTGCTTTTTGATAGGTTTGCTAGAAAACTTTTATTAAGCATCAAAACCAGGGAAAGGGTGGGGCAAAAGAAATCGTAATCGACCACCTTGCGATGGTCCACATTCATCTTGATTTTCGATGGGTTTTATGTATTGGCTTCATGTTTTATCATACAACAACTGAAAGATAAGATCATCGTAATGGGAGTGTTTTAATACTTTATTGCATTACTGATACTGGCGAGTATATTAAATCCCACTGATATCACTGAAGACTGACATCTTTCATCGGTCGAGGGGTTTGAACCCCCCCCCTCCCTCCCTTCCCTAGACGATTTTTTTTTGTAGTACTTGCATGTTTGGCGCTAAAATTTTCGTATCGACATATCGGCTTTTATTACTCTAATTGACTTGTTTTTTTGATAGAAAGCAATATGTATTTTGCCACTAATCTCAATTCCAAGGGTATTCCACAATGAAATGTTTTTGCGTTACTTTCTGATGGTCACTTGCCTCTGCTCAAAAACAGTTTTGTCCGACCAGCGTTACACTGAACACGCGATCTTCTCTGCCTTCTGAGAAATCTCGGCCAATAACTTCGTTCTTTTGGGGGTTGTTGGGGAGAGTAACGTGTTGCAAGGAGAATTAAATTGCTGAAAACAGTTTCTGTAGTGTTTTCTGAATAAAATTTTGGACTTAACCTATCAAAAGTTTCTGGATCTTTCCCTGATATTGTAGTGATAAACTATTGGAAAGATAAAGTTTCTGAGGAGAACCAAGGTGTCCGGTTGAACCACCAAAAATCATAATGAACACGCGTTTCTTTAAAAGGAATTAGGCCATCCCCTTTTTTTCTATGTTTAGCGTCGTCCGACTGACACAGGTTTTCGTGTTTTCAAAAATTATTTCAAAAAATTGTTACTTTAATTTGAAAAAAGCAATTTTTTGTTTTACGAATTTGTAGTTTTTACTTCATACTTCAGAGAACACTCAATCTCCGACGACAAAGACTTTCTGTCCGTGTGACTGGAAAACACTTAATCAGAGTTATCTTATTCGTTCCTACCGCCTGCCATCCGGCTCTTCTTGCAGCTTGCCACTGGTCTCTTGCCGGCAGCGGCGCATTCCTGGCACACAGGGTTCACGACCTTGTAGATGGCTCTTGTCTCGTCGTTGATTCTTGCCTCTGGCTCCAAAGCGCCACACCAACAGCAAATTTCTTCAAACCTTCGGGATGAGTAATAGAGTTTATCGACCGGGTCGGCGCATGAAACATCTTACCTGACAACGAAGACGCCGCTTAACTCACGATCTTCCGGAATTAATGGAGCCCCACAGCTGTATTGCAGCGCGTCGGTTATTTCACTGAGCTGCTGTAAGCTTGGTGGCAGCAAATATGTACCTCCATTTCTTGCACGCGACACATTCATATGCATCATGAACACGCTCCTTCTTCAAAAGGTGCTTTGACTTGTCGTCAACATTTGACTTTGCCGATGGACGGCCCGGATGGACGGTCAATCTCGCTAGTGTTTTGGCCAAACAAATCCTCAAAGGCTTTGTAATGTTCCATTGAAACATCTTTGTAATGTGGATCTGGAAGCCATATGAACTTCTTAAACGTGTCTAGCGACGCCCTGGAAGCTTTACACGTAGTGCAACTTTGCAAATCTAGTGCGGCACGAACCACATCGACACCAAACGAACCTGCTTTGACTGCCTGCATTAGCATGACAAATCCCTCTATGCTGTTGACCTGCTGAATGGCTGAATTCACAATTTTTTTTTCCGACCGACCGACCGACCTAAAATCAGAAAACGCATTCGACAATGAACGAAAAAAAGGGGAACGAAAAAAAGGGGGGCGGCCTTACTGTTGCGAAGGTTTGTCTACAACAAAATACATGTACTCGCGCTGTAGTTTAATTTTTTCTTGAATTTATTTCTGATTTTTATCCATAATTAAAATACTCTCTTTCTCTCACATATCACGATTCACAACTAGCAACTCACAATGTTCCTACTTTCAGCTCCAGGCGCGAAGGCAGGGGGTGTATTAGGTGCACGTGCATCTTCCCACCTGTCTAAAAAGTTCCAGTCATTAAATTCGAAAACGGCAAAAAAGGGGAAAAAAGGGGAAAAGAAAAAAAAAGAGAAAAAAAAAAGAAAAAAAAAGAAAAAAGTGTATCAAAACTCAGTAGTATTTTTAAAAGATGCAGAAATTTATTGTTTGTTGATGTTTTAGAAAGAAATATTATCCATAACCAATTTGTCTATATTACTAGAACAGCGGAAATTTAATGTAAATAGCTTTTTTAGAACTTCTAATACAAGGTCCACCCAAATTTGAGGTGCACTCCCCCCCCCCCCCCGCAAAAAATGTTGACTACGCGCCTGAGCTCCGCCTGTTTCCTTAAAGATTCTTACATTTTTAGCCTTAAAAAGTTGCTTAATTTCTAATTTCTTATACTTTTTTTTACTATAAGTATAACTTTAGTGTGATTTGATTAAAAGATTCGACAGAGTTGTTATCAATGTTTCATGGTATTAACTGCAACATATTTTATATTTTTTCTAATTTCTGAGTGCAGCTAAAAACAAATGGCTTAGATATGATAAACTAGGCTATTTGAGAGGGGTTCGAAACCAAATTGGACTTCGAAGGAGGGGGCCGAAACAATTTTTAAAACACAGGGAGGGGTATGAAACCAAAAACCACACCAGGATGTCTGATCAGTATTTGTCACAATACAGTTTTATATAATTAGAACGGGCACATATGGCTTGAATTGTCAAACTAAGGTTAAGTGCAACTCAGTTCATATGTTTCATCAACCACCACTCTCCACGTACTTTGGCAATGAAAACAATTGTTATTTAAAGACTTTTTTTATTTTTTTTTAAAGAAACAGGAACCAGAGAAAAATCAGGGCAAGTATGACACTCCTTATCATTAATGCTAGTATTGAGCACACTAAAATAATTGAATGTTCTTTTCCTTCTTGGTAGGGAGGGGGGTGGGGGCTGTCCTTTCCCTTACCCTCATAATACTTATTTAATGACTGCTCCCTAAGAGAGAAGAAAATAAAGATTCCAGTGTACTCGAACACTAAGTAACTTAATCAAAGTTGAACCTCAAGATGCGTAATCTTGGCCTGGGTTCCTTATAAAACAACTGATGCCTTCCTAAGACAAAAACCTGTATCGAAATAATTTGAAAACTCATAAAGAGTTTGTTGGTAATGAGCCAATGAACTTGTCTTATTTACACATTTACGAGAGCTTACGGCGACAAGGTGGGTTTCTGCAAATGTTACAGGATCAAGAATGCTTGAAAAAGGAAATACTGTTCCGATCTTGGATCATTCATATTGCGGCTGAAAGAACTCTGCGCCCAAAAGGACATCCGAGTTGAAACTTTGAGGAAACTAGTCCAAAATCCTCGAAGACCATGAATCTAGAAATTGTAAGCTAGTGAATAAATAATATTCAATACTACTTTTGTGCACTTCATTGACTTCGAACTTTGTTTTTGGTGGGCGGATGGGCGCTAATTTGGGGCTGGGTGCTTGTCAACTTTCTCTACCTCTGCATGCCATGGACTCGACTAGAAGTAGAACCGACTAATACGCCAAAATCTGCGCCGTCGACCGCATCATCATTATCCTCTGGCTTGGGAGATTGGGCAACCACTCCCTGCCCGTAAAGACTTTAAATAAAGTATTTATTATTTATTTATTTGGACGCTTAATCGAGGTGGATGTTAATTCAACGTTAGGCCCTTTTTTCGAACAAAAGATTAATGCATTATTCATGCCATTCTTGTGTTCGTCGTTATTTTGTGAATTTGTAAAAAGAATTAAGAAGAGATAAACTTTAATAATTACACGTATGTTAATGTTTTTTTCACAGGTTTACAAAACTTTATTGGGAAAGTTTTGGGATACATTTTTTGAACAATATTTTATAAATATTTGCGAATTTGTGCCGGTCTTGACGTAACACAATTTACTAGTCCCCATGCCTCAACCGGTTTGAAGTGATCGTAAAGGGTTGTGGGTAACTCGTGGATGTTGAAAAGGAGTACAGCACTCAAAATGGTAAACTTTTAGATTTTTCCTGACATAGCTTCTAAATCAGCTGTCACGAATGTTGAGAAAGACATGTTAGCAGAAGATAGCCAATTGTAGTTAGCAATATACTTTAAAAAATTTGGTTTAAAGTACTTAACTTAAGACGGAAGTGTGCATGTTTTTAAATATAAATGTAGTCTATATCAGTGTATGTATATTCATAAATGACGTTCTTAGCCGTCCGAGGACTTCAAAGCGATTTTTCGTTAGTTCTTTAGTAATTATCCCTAAAATATGTTTTAGGGTTTGTAAATTTGAACGGTGGTTTTATTGACCGGTCAGTATTTACGGCTGTTGGTTCAATTGTCTCATCTAAGTATTTGTAAATAATAACTAGCAGTAATTACTGATCAGCTAAATGGTTTCGACTATATATAGTTTATTGTTGAACAAAATAATTTTTGTTTTGAATTGTAGTAAGACGAATTCTACCAGACATTAGGGCAATGGAATCTCTACTGACCAACTTCCAAGCAGTGCTAAGTTGCCTGTTTCTGTGGGTAAGCCTGTACTTTACCATTTGTATCATCAATTTCAACTGTAAATATGAGTGGAACTGTCGCGTAGTCTCCACAATACATGCAGTGCTGATCACTTTTCTTTCATACTGGAGTGCATTCATTGTTGGACCCTGGCCGTTTAATGCATTTGGAGACAAAAACACTTCATTACATAATCTGATTGCAAGTTTAACGTTGGGCTATTTTATTTATGACTTTTTGTGGTCAATATATATGAAAACAGAAGGTATCGATATGTTAATGCATCATATTGTGTCAATTTTTGGCACTGCTTATGTACTACAAATTGGATCATCAGGACCTGAACTTATTGCAACAGTGTTTGGAACAGAAATCAGCAATCCTTTTCTTCAGATTAGATGGTTTTTCCGAGAAAGAAACCATTATAACACTTTGCTTGCAAAAGCCAATGACATTGTCTTTATGGTATTGTTCATTTCTATTCGTCTGGGTCCTGGAACATTTGTGTTTATAGGAGTTTTAAAGTCAGAAAAATCTCCTTTTGCCATAAAGTTCGGGGGAGCTGCCCTGTATTCTATTGGTTGGGTGTGGGCATTCTTCATTCTAAGATTTGCTAAGAAGAGATTTTTTGGAAAGCAGAAGAACACTATTTGATTATAATGTTTTTTAATGTTAACTAGGTTATTGTTTTTCTATCAGTTATGTACCCATGCAGATGTAAACAAATTTGGTTTTTTTGTATATAATGAATTAGTTTAAAAATATTGATGATATATTATTAATTTTATCAAAAATTTGTTATCTGCACTTTCACTGAGCTTTTTCATCAATGATTTCTTTATTAATTTTGTTTTTCATTGATCAATATTTTTTTTCTTTCAATTATGGTTATATTTATTTATGAAAAAGAATATGTACAGTAGTTGGTTGCTGCATATCAATGTTATAGATCTGTGAGTGTTTAAAAGATCTTAAAAACATGTGGAAACAGTGAGAAAATTTCAATACAGTAAGGTAAAGATATTTTTGTGTGCTAGTGTAATATTTAAATGAATAAAACATTTAAAATGAAATAAATAAGCATTATTATTTTTTTAAGAAACAATGAAGTATAAAAAAACAACAACTGCAATACATTTTTTTGCAAGTGCCTTTAAGAAAGCACCTGAAATAATTCCTGAAATTCTGAAATGGTTTTTTGACAAATATCAAACATTCCCCCCAGGAGTAATATAAAAGGCTTTTATAAAATTTTGAAAAATATACGACAACTTTTAACCTTGAAGGTTTATTAACAGACATGTTTCGGCGTTCCTACGCCATCATCAGTGTAAATGCATAATAAATACAAGTTAGTTTTTAAAAATAGCTTATACGCACGTGCAAAGTTCTATTAAAAACAAATTTCAATTGTTTCTAATAGAAATTTGCACATGCATATAAGCTATTTAAACTAACTTGTATTTATTATGCATTTACACTGATGATGGCGTAGGAACGCCGAAACATGTCTGTTTTAAATAAACCTTCAAGGTTAAAAGTTGTCGTATATTTTTTAAAATTACTGGCTTCGCTTTTATAAAACCAATTAAATCTTGGGGTGTGTATTAAGTGTCAGGATGCTATTGCCTTAAAGTCTTAGATTTTTCACTGATATTAATTTCTTTAAATAAATGATACTAGTGTTAGTACAGAATTTCCTTGATGTGTATTACTGCCTTTGTGTCTGGAGACAAAGTTTGCAGCATTCTTACATGGTTAGAAACTGATTTTTTAAGTTCTTGCATCTCAGGCAAGTAGTATCTTCATAGCACTTTCTCCACTGAAGTTAAGTAGCACCTATGTTTACAGGAGTTTTAAAATGATAAATTTGCCATTAAATATTTTTGGACATACATATTAATTTTCAGTAGGTTATTGACTTGAGGGCAAGCCCCTGGAGGTCACACCAATTTTAATTCATTAATTAATTAACCCTACTTTTAGACATTGTTGGTGCTGAATTTTCTTGATGTATAAGGCAGATAGTAACTGCCATGGGTATAGTGCTTGCCCTGCTGAGATTTTTCATGCCAGAAGAGAGAACTAAATTAAAGTTGTAGTAGAAAATCTCTAAATTTTTTAAAGACCGACATGAACCATCTCTCAGTATTTTCTGTTGGTTTTCCAATCAATCTAAATAATTTTCCAATACACTCAGAGCTCTCAAGTCTCGTGCATTTTGATATACAGTACTCATGCTATCTTGCTGCCACAAACAAGTTTCACTACACTCTTCCTGTTGGCAAACCTACTTTTAAGCTTTCAAAAGTGTCTGTGAACTTGAAAGAACACACAGAATAATTTGACAGACACCTTCCTTTGTCAGTGTTTATTGATGAAAATACTGTTTATATATGAATTAAAACTAAACAACATAAATAATTAATAAAATAGAAATGTAAATGTGAAATATCAAAAAAGGAATTTGATGTTATTTTTTTATACTAAAGATACTAAATCCTTTACAAGCCTTGTGGCCTTTGGAGCCGGCACTTACCTCCAGTTTCTGTAGTGTTAACTGAATGAGAATCTCTGACTCCCCCTAGACAGGACAGTAATCCATCACAGGTTAGCTCCCAGCCAAAGCTGGTACTCATTTTCTGTCCTTGTAAGGATGGGAAGTTGAGTAAGCTTCAGTGGAAAAGAAGGTCACACAAATTTTCAAATTTCATCAGAGCCAAGGATTGAACATGGTAACTTATGGTTGGAAGGCATAAATCTTACCAACTGCACCAACCATAAATTATGCATGCTGCCTATTTTACATACTGACTTTAACAAATGAATGTAATTTTACCTATTATCATTACAATGTCATTGTTTAGTTTTATTGAACATATAAATGCAGAACTTTGATTCTGCACCATTAAACACCAACGAAGGAAGATTTCTTCTGAAAAATGTCTGTTGGTCTAAAAATAGTTCTGAAATTTCTTTTAACACTGTTATATACTGCCAATGAATTTTCAGTTTGTTCCTTCCGTTGCACTTAAAGGCCCATACACAACCATGATTCATAGCGGTCGCACTACACTTCTCTCTCGAATTTGTCGCAGTTGAAAAATTGTAGGATTGTGTTGTTAGAAAAATCTCATTGCATCACACATTTGGTTTCGTTTCAAAAGGTTCATTTTCACTCCAAGGTATTCTTGGATCCTCTATCTTTAGTTTTTTATTTATATTTTGAAATCTTCGAAAGTAGTGGCTGGCAAATTCTATGTCAAAAGAAGCCTCTGTTCGCCGAGGCAGAGGCAGGCCATCTTTGCCAGGAACAGCCAAGTATATTCACT
>JAOEHV020435953.1:6440-23353 GCA_025447995.2 Isaurus tuberculatus | reverse complement strand
CTGTAAAAGGAGTGAAAAAATTGTAATATTTACTGACTTGTATAGTTCTCTGTATAACAGAGAATGAAAGTAGAAAGCTGTAAAAGGAGTGAAAAAATTGTAATATTTACTGACTTGTATAGTTCTCTGTATAACAGAGAATGAAAGTAGAAAGCTGTAAAAGGAGTGAAAAAATTGTAATATTTACTGACTTGTATAGTTCTCTGTATAACAGAGAATGAAAGTAGAAAGCTGTAAAAGGAGTGAAAAAATTGTAATATTTACTGACTTGTATAGTTCTCTGTATAACAGAGAATGAAAGTAGAAAGCTGTAAAAGGAGTGAAAAAATTGTAATATTTACTGACTTGTATAGTTCTCTGTATAACAGGAGAAATGAGGTAATGCTAGCCAGCAAGCCAAACTTAGTTCAACAAGCGGCCACAGCAGCTGGACCGGAGGACGAGAAACTGAAGAAGTATGCGACAGCAGTGGTTGAATTTGGAAAGGTCTTTAAAACTTAGGTTGCTTATTAATATTAAAAACTATTCCCCTTTCGCAAAACAAGTTTCACTTTTTTTCATTATCATTCGCTTGCACAACTGACAAGGATTCATTGTAATTTATAGTATGGTAGTTTTCTTTCTACAATGCTGGTGAGTTTTCTCAAGAGCTTTCCGAGCGTTGCTCTTGTACAAGCTGACGACAATTAAATGAAACTGCGTAACAATATGTTAAAAAAAATGTTTCATAAAATTATTTCTGAAGAAGTAGCTGTCTCTGTCGACGGCATCTTTATGTTTGCCCCTTTGAAACAACAGGGAATAGTTTGTAAAAGTTTTGAATGATAGCGAGTCTTAACAGTTTGTCATGTCTTAATAGCCACCAACTAGGGCAACGAAAACGCAGCAGCAAGTCAGACAAGCTGAGACGAGAGACGTACGAACTTGGCGTGATCCACAGGATGATGAACTACATACAAAATTCAAGCAGGACTATTTCGGTCCTAGTATGAAGGCTTTAGTTCCAAGTACAGTCTCAAGAAAGGTAATAACGTTAGGCAGGAATGATGAATCTTGTGATAAAGTTTATACCGCGGTTCTTTAGAAGCGACGTCATGAACGGTCTTCAGGAATATGTACGCAGTTTAAGCAATTACGAAACAAAAACCAGAAAAAACAAACGGTCTTTAACGAGATTCAACCCCATGACTTCTAAGATACCGATGCAGCACTCTTAATAGAAAGATTTAAGCTAAGCTAAATCCTTTTCCGAGCCTAGTGGCCCATGAGGCCGGCGCTTATCTCCGGTTTCCGTAGTGTAAAGCGGATGAGGGTCATTGACTCCCCCTGGACGGGACACTAATCCATCGCAGGTTAGCTCCCAGCCGAAGGTGGTACTCTTTTACCGACCTCGTAAGGATGGAAAGCTGAGTACGTTTTGGCGGAAAAGAAGGTCGCACAAATGTTCAAATTTTTTTCAGAGCCGAGGAATCGAACCTGGGACCTTATTGTTGGAAGGCAGAGATTGTACCAACTGCGCCAACCTCGCCGCCGTAATAGAGAGATTTAGCAGCACGTTTATGTGAAACGTGAACGGCTAGAGTGACAGCGTGACGACAATTTTCCCGCCAGTTTTCAAGTTTGGCGGTTACTCTTACGTACCCGGCAAACGCAAGACAGCTTGCTTTCACAAAGAAATGGCAAAGCGCACGCTAAACGTGAAAAATGGCGGGAAAATTGTCGTCACGTTGATACTCTTGCCGTTCACGTTAAATATCTCCAATAACGGGGCCATGAAACCACCGCTAAAGGGAGATGGTCAGTTTTAGTGGTTCCATCAAATGTCATCAAGAGTGTACAGCGATTATTGTATCTAAATTTATACCGCGGGTTTCTTAACGACGTTGTGAACAATCTTAACGGCTATGTGCGCAGTTTTAGGGAATGATCTTTGTATCTAAATCACCTAACCCAATATTAAAGTTTGAGTATGCATCACACCTGCTTCTTCACTGTAGCTTCAATTATGTTGTGATTTCTTGTATTATAATCTGCCTTTTTCAGATCGCGAGGAGAATGAAGGGTAAAACAGCGGAAGAAATTGACATGATGAAGGTAAAATGTCTTTTATGTTTAAAAACCTCGATTTTCTACCTTGATGCGCAGAATATTTTAATGCGAAAGTTACTTTTTTAAAGCAGTCGCTTACTAGAAAACATTTTGAAGCCCTACGCCCTAGCTACTTATCTTGGGCTAATCTGGCAATTTTATAGTTCTACTGACCTAAAACTGCTTCAAACTCGTTTAGGTTTAAACTTAATGTGTAACTGTAGGTTAGGGAAGAGTTTGGTGATCACCTTCCTAATAGATGAGAGGGATCATAACTGTTATTCATGAACAGTTATATGCATGTTCGTTTTTTAACAACTGGAATGTCAATTTGTATAAATGAAGTTAATTTTCTGTTTTTGATGTTTTGTTTTATCCTTCCTTTTTTCCAAGGCTGTTGACACATTGCAGCAGTTCTTGCCCGAGTATTGGCGAGCAGCCATAAGACGGAAGAAGCTTAGAGCTGTCAGTCGTGAGGAACTTCCTTGGCGTTCACAGGTAAAGCGTACCAATAATAAATTCTGTTGTATTTTGTACTATGTCGTTACTTGAACTACTATGAAGTAAAAAAAAGTTAAGTTCAGCTTTTTGTTATTTCAAGCAAAGATCTTTTGTTAAAAATTTGAGACTAAAAACAATGTACGCTAATACTTCTATACTGTTTTTGATGTTACTGTTACTACTACTACCGTAACCTATACTGCTACTGCTGTTACTAGTACTAGTTTTACAGCTACTGCTTTTACTACATCTACTGCTACTGCTGTTGCGTTGCTACTACAACTTCTACTGTTGCTGCTTCTGCTACTACTGTGAATACTGCTTTTACTAGCGTCTTACTAGTACAGCCACTAATACTACTTCCTGCGCCACCACTTTAATTACTATTACCCTACTATTGCTATTTTTACACTACATAACTATTCGAATACTTTTACAATTATTACTAATACTAGTGCTACTAATGGCTGTTTTGTTTTGTTTTGTCGGATTTACCACTGTTAGGTGGACGGAGGGCCTTGAACGAGCAACCCATCGAGGTCTCCGAGGGCCTTCGGTTTATCCGAGACGACGCGAAAGTCTAATCATTTGCAGATGTTAGAGCAAAGGCAGCGCTTTCTCCTTAATTATTTTAAGACCCTAAGTGTTGGTCAGGCCGGGAATCGAAACCGTGCCTCCCGCTCGATAGACTGGCACCTTACCAACTAGGCTAGCCAGACGGCGGCTAACATAGATACCACTCTTATTACTTTTTTATAACATTTAGAAAAACTTGTAATTGTTGCCATTATACTAATTACAGTTATGATGAAAGTGATGAAAAATGTTTTGAATCTATTTCACAATAGATGAATATTTTGATGGCTGGTGCAAACCTTGAAATGTTTCTTGATCGCGTTGATGGCTCATCAAAGTCCTCTGCTACAAGAGATCAAACAAACCCTGTATTCAAGTAAGTTAAAATAACTCAAACTTTGGAAATGCTCTTAGACGTATGCATGGATTTTTGAATTACCTTGAGTGGCTAGATAAGTTTATCAAACTTCCAAAGCTAACTCTATTACATTAATTAATAGAAAAAAAGCAAAACATTATATCTTGTAAACTATAACTTTTAAATTAACGCAGCTCAGCTTTCATGGATCCTGTTTGGTTTGGGTTTGCCACGTCCGGTACTCTTATCGTGTCATGGACAGGAAGTCCCACCAAACTCAAGTCACCTGATGTTGCTAAGTCAACCGTAAGTGGTTTGGGCATTGAACCTACTCAAACATCCCCAGTTGGTACAACGTTACGCTTGCATCAACGAACTACACAGCTGCCACAATGGGACCCTACAAGGTTTGTTGCCATGCATGATGAAAATTTTAAGATACGTTCTAGTGTGTAAGAACAAGGCCGTTGCAAAATAGAAGTTGTGGATGTCGTTAGTTACTTAGTGGAAGGGTTGCACCATTGTGTACGTACTGTAAACTAGTCCCTGGTATTTTTTCTAGGCTTTTTTCTAAGGGGAACCAATCAATACCTGATCAGTTATTGTTGTGAGTCTGCTAGTCTGTTTGGGTTTCATCTTTATCTGGTGTTTAATTTGCGGTTTAGAGAAAATGAGAAGAAAGTCCTTCCTTTACTTTAATTTCTTAGCATAGTTAGACCTTTGTGTTATTTCAGGTAAAGGTTCAGTCTCTCGACCCAAGTTAGAAAGCTTCACTTAACTTGAACAATTTGTAATTAATATATAATGACAGTGATCCTCTTTGAAGACGTTTTGTAAATGTCGTGCGTGCTATGAAAATGTGTGGCAGCGTTTCTGGTATTCTCGCTGTGATCAATCGTGCTATTTTTGTCATTATAAATCATTTTTATTATGTGTTTCTTTACTACTCAGGGCCGGTAGCCGTTTAACTCTTGGTACTGTTAGTGAAAAAGAGGTGTCAAGCAAGACAACAATTTTCTATTTAATAAATGTTTTCAACCTCCTTCATAAAGCCTTGGTGAGTACAACCAAACGAATGGGAGACCCTCGAAACAAGCGTTTAATAAAAAGTTTATGCATGGGGATATTAGTTTTACTTTCGTTCGTTCAAAGATCTTTTATGGCTATGCGTAGCAAAAGAAAATTCTCAAAACGAGAAGATAAAAATCGTATATCAAAGTCTCATGTAATATTCTATTTGATAATTTATTATCGATGATGTATTTTGTTCACGAGAAAAAACAATCGCCAAGGAGGTGTTAGATGTGAAGATGATCAAAAGTTGTTAAATCATTTCTCACTGTCCCCTATGAATATGAAAAAGGCGTTGACTTTCTTTATATTTCAAAAGCCCACATTCGTTGCCAAAGTAGATTTGGACATTTCTCGGACGTGTGTACATGTTCACAAAAGCACGAAGAGAAAATTTATTTAAGTTAATAACACAGAATACAGGTGGGGTGAATATTTTTTCTAATCATTTTTAAAATCTCCGGTTCTTTCTGTTCAGGTTTTAGCACACCGTGGCAAATACTGGACTTTACTGCAAAATGCATGTCGTAGTTTGTGGAACGCAGGCCAGATGATTGAGATGCGAGCACTAGCCGGCTCTCTACGTGTTATCGACGACCCAGATGTTGAAGCTAATATCAGATATCTTAGGAGCATCATGTGGCTTTCTTTTTACACAGCTGCAGATTTTCTCCTTGACATTTTAGTTGATGTTCAAAATGAAGTGAAGCTTGATTCAGAGCATAACAGAAAGGTAAACACTGATTAGCGGGTTGAACTCAGTTTCCACCGGTTTTAATCGGATATTGCTTATCAACCTCCAACTTGGTTCAAGGTTGGGATAAGGCTCAGGTTAAGGTTCAGGGGAGGGTTGCCCATTAGGGGTTGAGTCAAGCTTTAGTTTTACGTCTAAGGAAGGGGTAGGTTGGTCGTAGGTTAGGATAAAGTCAATGTTGAGTTAAGATTCAGGTTAGGGGAGGGGTTGGTTCGTTTTTGGTTAAGAATTGAGTCGAAGTTGGGGAAAGGCTTGGCTTAAGTTTTGGTGAAGTTGGGCTGGTTTTTAGTTAGGATTAGAGTAAAAATCGGCAGGGTTTAAATTTAGATATAGGGAAGATTAGGGGGTTAGTTCCCCAGAAAGTAGGTTTCGTCTATGTTTATACTTTATTATTGTAAACCGGCTTGTACAGCGGTTGAAAATTGATCAAATTTTAAAGTGATCTTTTGTAATGCAAAGATTGTTTATTTGTAAATGAAGTAATTTAGATATTTCTTTTTACCATTATCATCTTAACTATTGCTCGAAGGACAATCTAAGTCCAACTCAAGTGGATTTCAGTGATTTACGACCATAGAAAGCTCTGTTTGTTTGTCATGATTAGAAATAGTTGTTTTTTCCTAAGTGGAATCGAAGAAATCCACATCCAATTTATACATGTATTGTAGTAACAGAGGAAAGGGGCGATTTTGCATTATCATCCATTGTGTTTTACCAGAGGAACAAGGTCAAGACAGGAGATCTCGAAGTGAAAAGCGAACAAGGTCTGATGGGAGGAGTTGAAAGCGAGAAAGGTGGAGCAAATTTAATGTTCGAGTCTCCTCTGGATAATCTGAGCGTTTTAAACTCCCGTTGGTTGAAGAACGTTATTTTGTACGCGGTTGAACTATTGTTCTACCAGGAGAAATGGGAAAGAGTTGTAGACATCATCTTGCGCTTTAACGCTTTTAGCAGGTAAGAGATCTGAACTCGTCCTCACGTTGTCGGAGGCTGTGTTTTGGGTTGTGGTTGCCTTCCAACCAAAAGGCTCAATTCGATTTAAGTGCTCTAACTGTTGTCGTGAGAAGCAAAGACTATTGCAATTTACTTGGCTTTGAAATTTTTTCCCTTTTTAAGGAGCCGATATGCGGAGCAAGTTCTTCCTATGTTGATTGTTGCTCAGCGGAAGTTGAAAGAACGTGTTGCAGAGAACGGAGGTCCATCTAAGAGTCAACCACATATTGAGGTGTCCAGCGAGACTGGAGTTGCCGAGGAGATCCTTATTAAGCCAACTGAATATCCATATATTGAGCCTGCGGTACACATTGATCCCGAAGGGCATAACGTCTACAGCGGTAGCAATGATGCACTCAGACTCGTTTCAGTCCCTCTCGATATTAACAAGAGTATGAACATGCTGCACAGTGCTCTTGAAATAAAACACCACACTGCGCGTGCACTAGAACACAGTCGACAGTTGTTATTGTGCTACCTCGCGGGCCATTTAGATGGTGAGTGGAACAATAGTTTGTAGTCGTATAAAAATTTTGTGCTTTATTTTTGCATTAATATTTTACACTCAGTAGCAAATCTGATATGTAATATCAGACATGTATTTTTGATAGAAAGTCGGATAGATGATGAGCATTCTTATGGCATTTGAGTTTTTTATGGAAAACAAAGCGAGCTCTTTTTTTCTGCGAAAACAATTTGTTATCCAACTGTTGAATGTGTTAGGTGAGTAGGTTATAAGGGTTTGGTAAATTGTTTTGCAGAAACCCGAGTGATATGAAACTCATAACCTCGCGGTTGAGTTGTTATTTCTCCTCTGTTGTCACAACCCCACTTTTGTAATATCTTGTTCCCATAGGAAGTACAGCAGGAAGGTCAGCACGTGGTTCCTCCCGTGTTGGCTTCGTCCCAAGTCAAGTAAAACCGTTATCGGATGTTCCCACTGACAAAATGGAAGAGTTCTTTGAGACTACTGACGATATACAAACTTACCCCTTGCAGTCCTCTCAACTGGCGGTGGTGATTTCGTCCTACGATAAGACCATTGGTAGGAAATCTTAAATTGTTTATACCCGATTGGATTTGATAGGTTTTTTAATGGTAAGCGAAGAAGAAATATTTTGATTTTAAATCGTTCCTGTTTGAGTTTTAGTCTTTTTGGAGACATTTAGCAGTGGTTGTGACTGACGTTTTAATGATCGTTTAAAGTCAACAATTGTGCGTGTTAGGATTAAGGTTCTCATGGACTTAAAACGGAGGACACCACGAAACTAGCTTAAGATCTAAGCTTTCTAATTCAAGGTGTTCCAGGAAATTATAAGTACAAAGCAACATTGTTAGTTTGCAGCCAAATTTTTCGGGGCTTTGTTACAAGAATATTTTATTAATTTTTCAACCTTCAGAGATACTGCAGTTCCGGCAACAAAAAGGACTTGCAGCCCAGGCTATGCATGAACTAGGAAATATCATGTTTCATACGGGAAATATCAGGTATTGTGATTATCATCTTGTGAACAGACGATTACGTTACCCAAAAATTTACCTAGATATCAACCTCTCGCTATCTTGTTTTTAACAAATAGAAACTTTACAGACAATTGTTGGGCCTCGTTAATAATTTGCGGTTCCTCTTTGAACCAACATACGGAGAACCTGCTTCGCTTGTCAAATGGTCTCGAGTTTTGAATTCATGTGTTTATTTTCTTTGTTTTTTCCCGATAATGATAATGAAGTAGGGTGTAAACTCTGCTGTGGGAAAAGGTTCGCCGCCGAAAACAAATCGATACGATACTCTATTAATCATACTTTAATCATATATCGTTGTAAATTTGGGCGCTTACTTACGGAAGTACATTGTTCTCAGATAGATGATATCTATCAGAACACAGAAAAGATCGATTTTTTCTCCCTAGGGTGGCGTACAAGTGGTGGGCAGAAGCGCTAGACACGATTCTGAACATGTCTGACTCTCTGAAGAACTGGCGTGATATTTTACCTTCTGCTACGTACTCAAACAACACTCCTTCATCAACTAACAGTAGCAGTCCCAATTCAGTCTTCTTGAAGCGCTGTGGATTATGGGGCTGTCTCTTGGGAGGAGTACTCGCATCCAACATTGCAAAGTATGTCGTCACTTTCAGTTACTTTTAAATAGGTCCTAAGATAAAAAGTTGAAATAGATTAATGAAATGAAACTTGTTGTAACGTCATTTTCCCCGGAAAGATGCTGTCTGTTATTGAAATTATAATGTCACGTGGCATTGAATGACAAAGCTGTTTCGTGCTTAATTTTGTAAACAGTATTATGATATTGTTACTCTCGAATTTCTGAATGTGATCTACTAGTTGTTTTCTGCCAGGCATTAGCTCTTTTGCGCATCTTTGAGACAAAATACGTTTTTTAACACACTGGCAGTTCCTAGGATGGTCACCATTTGTCCTTTTTCGACGATGCCTTACAGATGTGACACATCTTGTCAGGTTCTTTTCCTTGGTCAATCAATGTGGTTTTGAACAAAGCGATCACCATGGAGAATCCCGTGGCCCTCTTAATTCTGTTTTTCTATTAATAGTATTTTTTACTCTTAATAGATGTGTCACTCCGAAGTCGTTTTCTGCAATAAAAACTAGTAAGAATAGCTTTAGTTGCACATTCATTAAAATGGATACTCCAAAACACTTATATTGCTTTAATTACATTTTGCTCAACCGTTATTTAAAGTTTTAATTGTTAATAACTGCTTAAACTCTCAGGTATATCCACACCTCAAACTTGGGCCTTCGTCTAGAATGCTGTCTCCTGTCGGCATCCCTTTTTAAGGTGAGTCCTAGAAGCTTTTTTATGTACGTTGGTTACATCCGACTCTAAAACTTTTTTCAAAGTTAATCACAGCAACCTTTTCATCAGGTGCGATTCCTGGTGATTTACAGCATATTATATTCAGAAACTCTTATAGCTTTTTGTTATATACCTGAACGGTGAGTATGTGGTCCAAAGTTAGGGGTGCCGTACATGTGATAAGATCTGCTCAGCTCAAGATTAATTTTGTCTCAAGCAATCACCGTATCAGGAACCAGGGTGATGTGAATGTTTCTTGAAAAAATACTCGGCTCAATTTATTTGATAATCATCAATTTAAGTCTCATTAATGCTTTTGGGTTTCCCATTCAAAAGTTTTAATGTTTCGTAAATTTACACAGAAAATATTAAAAATGTTTGCTGAAGCGTGATTTTGCTCCCTCAGACGCCTATTTACTCCCCAATTCCCCTTCAAACGGTGTTAATGTTTCGGTAGATCTTAGTGGTAGATCGAAAATGTAAAAAGAAAAAGATTTGCTGTAGGGAGTATTTTTCATTTTAGGCCCTGTTTTGCTCCTCCCTCCCCCATCCTACAGCAGACAAAGATTATGCACTTTATGATATCGGGCTGGGTCAGGAGGTGAAGGAATTGATTCCTGGAGTGGACCTCTTGTCTGAGTTATTTCGCAGTGATGGCCGATCAGTTGTTGCCGCTTTGCGATGGGTGTCTGATGAACTAATAAGAGCCAGGCATTTGGTCACGGTAAGTTGTTCTCAACGTGCTAAAGTTATTTATCACAGGTGTAATTTAATATTATAATTTATTTGGTGACTATTAAAAGGAAAAGCAATTGCATTCTAGTTAGGAGCTATAAACTTGTGTTTTAAACGGCTAAATGACTTTGTTTAGTTTGATAAAATTCCCTAAGGCTAGTTAAAGAAGTTAAAGTTCAAACGTTTTCGGAGTCAAATTAATTATCAAGCAGATTACAGTTCATCGATTGCTTCCTTTTTTAAGGGCCTAGGGCCGGATTGTTAATTTGAAAAAGCAGATAAAAAGAAAAAAGGGGGAAGAAATTTTGCAAATAAACTTAGTGATTAGAAGCTTCATCTCACTACTTTAGTCATGTTCCTTACCATCAGTGAGTTCGAGGAATCTAACAAATAGTCTGTTCTTCCAGGTGCTGCCCCTTTTAACCCTCTGTCAGTATTTCACCACGCACGTTTGTCGTGACCTCCAGCGGTCCGTTGACGTGCGTATCTTGAGGGTAAGCTCTGTAAATTCAATTTACTCATATACATGCATACTGTCTGTATATAGGCACAGTATGGTTACTCATTCTGAACACAGTATTGTTGTGTCTTTTGAAGATTCAACAAAACTCTTAAGCGTCGACAGGAAACCGACTCGTATTAAGAATTAAAAGAATAGTTTAGAATATCGAACGCTCACAAGTTGCAAATATTAATTCTAAATACCAGAGGGTTTTAACACAAAAGTTCGGGATATAAATACAAAAGCTTATAATAATTTGAAAAACAGCAGAGAGAATATAAGCTTTTACATTCAAAGAATACTGGACAAAAAAGACTTTTTCTATCCTCAGTTTTTATTGATCTCATGTGGCACATTAATTTATTTGTACAAGTGGCACAAGGTTGGCTGAGGTTAACAATTTTAATATTCTAAGATTATTTATCGCTTACAAAGTTATGTTTTTCGACAAGTCGACTTTTTCTCTCTTTCTATGTTTTGTCCTTGAACAAGACACTTTTTTCAGTTTTGTTAGTGAATGGCAGCACAGACCTGTCCGGCGGCTATCGTCTAACACAGATTAGAACCCTCGTTCACCTTAACACTATGGAAGATAAATGGAATAACACCGGCCTCTTTAGTTATGTACCATTTTTACGTACACGATTACACTCCTATTTTTTTCCATTTAGCGATGATGTCATGTTTTCTATTGACTAAAATACAATTTCTTAACAACTTACTGGTTTTTTAGGTTGGAGTGCTGGCAGATCTTGGAATGTTTTCAGAGGCAGTAAAGATGTTTGTTGACTTACTACACGGGGAACGATTACCAAGACACAGTGATATCGGATTCAAAGCGGTTGAGGAAAAATCAGTAAGTCCTTTTATATAACCGATTACAACAATTTTACACTGATGGATTCACATCGATCAATAATTGCTAACAAACAAGTTCTGTTTGAATGAATAAATGAATGAATGAATGAATGAATGAATGAATGAATGAATGAATGAATGAATGAATGAATGAATGAATGAATGAATGAATCAGCCTTGCTAATCGCCCTCCTTGCAGTCAAGGACTGAATTGCGAGGTTTGTAAATAGATTTGTCATTGCTTGCAACATCTTTTACTATCTTGAAGGTTTTCACCATACCAACTTAAGATAAGATTTTTGATTATTTCTTTTGTTTGGGACTCATACATGGCCGCTACTTTTATTGTCTTTTGTGTCCCTTGAGTGTGTGCAAGGTTTTATATACAATTCCAAATACGTTCATTCTTGAAACTCGAACTGTGTGGTCACACGCAAAAAGTTTCACTAAATTACATTTACGGTCATTGCAAGATAAGTAAGAATAACTGACCTCTGATTCTGATACAAAAGATAATTTAGATAGGGTTAAAAAATGCAGGAGGTAAAATTTTATGAGGATGTTATACCACATATGGTGATTCTGGGTTTACTTTGTTAAGGTTTTTTTATTTATACTGACTTACATTTTTATGTTTTATCATAGACACTTCATGCTTTTGACAACAAATCGCCTCTGTTAAAAGAAAACAACATTGAGGTTAGTATATAGTATGACCTTCCATTCGTCTGTTTTTCTTTTATTTCACAAAAAAATTGGTAAACCTTCGTGCCTCAAAGTAAAAGGGCTAACCCGGTAGTGTAGAGTGCACTAATGCCATCATTGTGCTCGAATATTTTGTATTAAAGCGTACCTTGACAGAGAATTGACTCAATCGTTTAGAGCTATTTACTTTGTAATAAAGATTCAATTACTTTTATCTCCAGGTTTTAAATGACATCCTGGACCGTCAGTTGCCTTCCTCGCTCACCAATCTATATGGACCAAACCTGACACGCAAACTTACTATCGCGCATGCGCACCTCTTGGTTGCTATTGCTAGCACTATTTTCGCTATTCCCGATAACGTCACGGAAGAGTGAGTATACCTAGTTTTGTTATGGTCTGCAACTGAGCAAGTTTTCAAAGTTTTAAATTCTAGTGCCTAGTTATTTTGATAGGGGTTCATACCTTATCAAAGAGATATAGTGATCTCGTTGTTGTGGTCTGTTGCTTCCTGATTGGCTTAAAAAAAAACCAACTACTTATCCGTAAGTACTTTAATTGCCTCAAATTCATGGCTTTTAGCTTTCTCGCCACTAAGGCCCTGTAGTGTTTTGGCACAAATAAAGAAGCAAATACTACTCAAATTGAATCAATAAAAACGTTGTTTCGTGTACGAGGTTCAGGCTGAGTCTTTTATAATAAGAGTGCACTATTTTGACAAATATCATTGATCCAGGAAACCACACACGAGTCTCCTCAGCTTATTGATTAAAGTATTACATAGCGTTGCACTGTATTGTGTTCCGTATTTTTGTATGATATTATATTGTATGTGGATTGTTTGACCACTCGGTAGGCTGGATCGTTATGTGGCTGCACGAGAAGCTGAAGCTCACGCCCGAAATGTGGCGCCCCCTTCAACCGTTCCGCCCAACACGGTGTCCAAGAAAACGTTGAGAAGGAAAACTGAGGGTAAGTTGCTTAGATAAAGCAGAATGAAATCTTTTTTTTAACTTTTTGATTGATTACAAAATAATTATATTAAATGTTTATAAAATGCTCCCTTACAGAAGATGTTCTCAGTGTGTCACGAAGCAGTCAGCTCACCGTAGAAAAGAAAAGGCTAATCGACCCCAAAAAAGCTACTTTAATGTCTCTTAAGGTAAGAGAGGTTCATTCCTTCCCCTTCTCTCTCCCTATACTTCCTCTCTTCTCTTTTTCCTTATGTCGCCACTCTTCTTTTGCCCCACTTTACCTCCTCGCTTCTCTCTCATTTCATTACCCCGTCACCCTCTACCCCCGCTTTCCTGCCGTTTTCCTCGTCATCTTTTTTAGGCAGTTATTTTTCTTTTATGTGTACGGTTTCTGGTATCGATTACTGGATTTGTTAGTGAACGCATTAGGAAACTTTAGACGGAGCACGTTTTTCAAGAGCTAAATTTAATGGAATACTCTTTTTATTTTCAAGGACCATGACGATGAATATGATCCATGTTTTCGTTAATCGTTTTTAAATTACCTTGGTAGTCCGGGGAAATTTTGATCTTTTGTTATATAAACAAAGTAAATAATTTCAGGGATTTAATCAACAGGGTTTTCTTTTATCCATGGCCGAACTCTTATTGAACAAGGTTTGTGAATCCATTTCTGACGCTCAAGAAAGCTCAGTGACAGACGAAGGTTAGTAATTGAATTTTTGATATTCAACGTTCGGGGATGATAGTCGGCCCCTACTTTTCATGGTTGTAGTTTTCATCAGAAAAAGTAGCTTGTCCTTCAAACTATAATTATGGTTATCTACTACAGCTTTGACCAGAACAAGGACACAGCAGGGCACCTCCAGTCATGGTACCTACAGAAAGGGATACAAATTACCGGAGTTTTTAGCTTATTGAATTGCTAAGAACCACTAGTTTAGGACTTAATATACCTTACACAGCGCTGAAAGATAGTTGAAAACCCGAAATGTTATACAAGCAAATCCTATGTAAGTTTTGAATTTCAAGCGTTGTCACAAGATATCTTTTTGCTTTAGATATCAAGGAATAAGCTTTAATACAAAGTTAGAAGGTAAACAAAATGACTCTACTTTAAACATTAACGTAAAGAAGTAATTCCTTGCTCACTAGGAGGGGTAAATTAAGATTTCAAACCTTGATGATGCGAATTGCAATTTTGGATAAAACCAATGTGTGCTAAAACTACCGGTATATGGTTCTCATGGCTTTTTCTTTCCAAACTCAGCCACTTCCCTGTTGCCAGTAGATTTAGAGATCCTGTGCTTGGCTAAGCTGGAGCTATCACAGATATCCACACAAAGGCAACACTCACTGACGGCAGGGAGCCTCTTGTACTCTGCTATGAGAGCATTAGAAGAAGCTGCCATCTTGAACGAGCTGGATATGGAGACACGGTAAGCTGATTTCGTTTTTACTTTTATTATGTCTTTGGCGATAAATTTGTTCTGTCTACCAAATACGCGATTTGATGTGAACATGGTCTGTTCCATCTGGTTAGTCGGGAACAGGGAGAATCGGAAGAGGTCTAAGCTTAGAAACTTTAGCATGTATAGCATAAGTTGATACATCTTGGAAAAAGGCAGATTATTGACGTTTCGGACGAAGTACAGACTAACTTCCAGAGTTAAGGTTAGTAATTTTCCCCTCTCCACAGTTTTATTATCTTTTATTTTTTATACGACTGCTTGTTTACAAACACCGACTCAGTTCATCATCATTGTCACATTTAGAAACATTAGACCTTTTTAAGGTCTCAAAAGTGGCAAACAGTTGTCTGGTCTTTTGGGCACCTGTGAAATTAGTATCCTAAAACTGTATTTGCTTTGAGTGAAGTTCTTTTTTAATGTTTTCTTTTCTTTTACTTACGTTGGAAAAGTTCTTTCTTCATATTAAGTTATTAAAAATAGCAAAAAGCCGAAAGAAGGTCAACACAAGCAATTTTTGTTCGTCTAGAAATGTTACAGCTTAATATCTGTTAATATCCTCTTCCAACAGTGTTAATACTACAAGAGTTTCAAGTGTCACCAAATCGGCTCGGGCTGTTTCAACCACCCCTGTTTCTCACTACCTCTCCTCTCAAGCTCGCTGTCGCCTGGACGCCCGGTTTTGGCTGACTCTCCGCTTATCACTTGCCAAAGCCCTGTTAGGGGAAGACGGTGGTATTGGCAAGTTAGGTGGAGCCACAAGGAGTGTCACAACCTCCATCGGCACGTGTTCCCATCATTGTCAGCAGGGATTGGATGAAGCAGAAGCCTTTGGTGACTCGGAAATGATGGCTGAGTTTTTAGTTCTAGATGTAGTTCGTAGTCTGCACCAGGGGAAGATTTCTGAAAAGCTCTTGCAGCGGTTGCAGGTGAGAGCTCAAGGTTCAGATGTTCACAAAGATGATGATTAATGTGTTTATGTTGATGATTGCGACGAAGACGACAATGTCGATGTTGATGGCAATGATAATGATAATGATGGGTTAGTAAAGACTTTGGTGATGATGATTTTGATAAGGATGTTATTATGGCGCTTGTGATTCGGCTTAATGCGTATTTTTCGAAAACCAAATCAGTGATTATCTTTTTTTTTACCTTTTATCAGCAACTAAGTTCGGCAGGGTATTAATTATCGAAATATACTGTAATTGGATTTTGCTTTAATGGTATACAGCGATGTTTTGTTTCTTTTTGTAAACGTGATTTTCCCTATTTATTTTCACAAGTAAAAATTCACTGCATTTATTTAATGTCATTTAATCTTTCTTCCTTCTTGAAAACGATAATATATCTTAAGATTGTCTTACTCCTATGCCTTTGTTCTTCAAACATAAATTCCAATTTTCTGTTCGTTTAGAGTGCCATTAAACAGCTTGAGAAGGTCCCATCATTGTCGTTTGCTGGACAGTCGTTGCTGGCCCTGTCAATCATCCTGTATGCTGATACCAACAGATTACGTCATAAGAGTGATATCTATTATCTGAAGGAACCGCTGACCTCATACATGCATGCAGAACATTTACTGCTGAACCAGGTTGAAACTAAGTTTTTTTGCTTTAGAGTTTAATTTTCTAAGTGTCGATGATTGTTGGTTTAAAAGAATAATAAAACGCTGGACCAAACTTGACGGTAGTATTAGGGTTTCGATATGATAACGGTTAGTTTCGCTCTAAGATTTAGGTTTATAGAGCTCAGTTGGTAGAGCATCAAACGGTAATCAGAATTTTCATTTCTGCCGTAAAATCTATACTACAGGTAGGATAGTGACACAGGGAGGTCGGATGCAACTGGATAACAGGGTCACACATGTTTTTTATATTATCATATCTTTAAATGTCTATTATTAGCAGAAAAAATTGGGTTTTTATTTGTAAATTTACAAATTATTGCATTATATTTCAGATGATGTTGCTGGGTGAAAAAGTAGATGTGCTACAAATGGCTGCAGTGCAACCAATACAAAATATCTACCTATCTCAAATAATGATTGTAGCCCAGATAAAGCTGCGTTTAGGAGTTCTGAGTTTCCATGGAAAAAAATGGAAAAAAGCTATAAACGATCTTGAACTTGGTCTCCAACTGACAAGAGCGGCAGCCTGCAAACAAAATGCTTTGGAAGCACAGTTGTTGTTTAACAAAGGTATCCAGAGTTCCTTAGCACCACTAAATCACCATTTTAGTTGTCGTTATCAAAATTTTGCTCATCCTCATGATCATAATTATAAATTTTATTACCATCTTTCCGTGTTTCCCTTTGTTTAGTATCATCATCATCATAATCACCGTCATTATCGTCATAATCATCACCATCATCGTCATAATCATCACCATTTTATCGTCATAATCATCATCATCATTATCGTCATAATCATCATCATCATTATCGTCATAATCATCATCATCATTATCGTCATAATCATCATCATCATTATC
>JAOEHV020435847.1:0-10378 GCA_025447995.2 Isaurus tuberculatus | reverse complement strand
GAGTGATCATTAATTCCAGAAAATGTTATTATTCTAATTGCTCTTTTCTGAGAAGTGATAATTTTCCGTAGATTTGTCATATATGTGTTTCCCCATGCCAGAACTCCATAGGTCAAGAAGGGATAAAAACTAGACGATTACAGTTGTTAAATAGTAGTACCACTAAGTACAATTATGAAGGCGCTAGGCGAGGGAGTTCATAAAGAAACCATAAAGCAGGGTCTGTGGAAGCTGTTTAGGAGTGAGCCATGGAGGAAGGATGGGGGGGGGGGGGTCGAGGTTCAAATTTCGAGCGCGAAGGGGTCGGCATTCTAGGGCTTCCATTCAGGACTTCTAAAAATAGCTAGATATGCCTCCTTTTTGTTTAAACAGCTTCAAACAACATACAAAAATTCAAAATCGGTGAAAAAAGTGGGGGGAAGCCAAGGGCCTATAGTCCACCCTAGCCGGCCCACGCACGTTCCGCGGCTCCTGTAAAGGCTTATTTGGACTAAGGCCCCCTCAAGTCTCGAACAGTTGCTCTGTCGAAGGGCTAACGCTCGAAACGTCAGCTTCCTACTTCACTCACGGCGATAATTTATCATTTTAACGTGGTGTTGATTAAATCACTTGTCTTACTTTCTCACCGACGCACTTAACACAACACAACACAACACAACACAACCCAACCCAACCCAAAACAACCCAACCCAACCCAACCCAACCCAACGCAACGCAACGCAACGCAACGCAACGCAACGCAACGCAACGCAACGCAACGCGACGCAACGCAACGCAACGCAACGCAATGCAATGCAATGCAATGCAATACAATACAATACAATACAATAGAATATACTTTATTCACGTGTCTATGTGTTTAGCCTGAAAGACTAATTGGGGACACAAACTAAAATTAAAAGAAAATAAATAAGCATATAAATAACTAATTAAAAATGATTATATCGTAAGTTTTATATAATATATATATATTTTTTCTATAAAATAATCCTAAAATATAAGTATTCATTTATAACAACTTATATACACACATACGTGTACATACACAAATATATATTCAATAACTTCTGGAACATAAAAATTAAGAAATTGCAATCAGGCATAATGGTAAAATAGGTTAAAAATTGTTGGACACTGATTTAAAATATAAATTAAAACGTTTCGAGCGTAAAAGCTTCGCTCTTCCTCAGTTACAATTATGAATAAAATATATTAAAATGCGTAAACTCGCATAAAATACGGACAATAAAACAATGCCTATTGTTCTATGAGAATTTTATTTTTTTTAAAATAAATGTCCGGAATCGAAATAATGGATAAAACATGTTAAACTGTGTAAGCTCTCAAAGTACCGACAATGAAAAACAATGTCTATATTGTTCTGACAGGTTTATAAATGCCTGGAATTTTAATATAGTCATTTCCAGAGTTTTTGTCTTTTGTGGAATATCACGCTTCTAAAAATAATTGTTTATTAAAATTTGAGGACAATGGTGCCGTTTTCAAAATCCATGTTATGGCCAGTATTGTTTACATATATGTCGCGCGAGTTTTGAGTTTGGATCTTGGTTCTTCGCCGCGTCTCTATGTTCTCCCTTTCTTCTTTTGAAGGATCTTTTTGTTTGGCCGTGGAACTCAAAATCGCAGTTTTTACGCGGGATCTTGCATACGATGTTTCTTTTGAGCTGGGGGTCCGCTGGTCTGTCTTTCAGGCGAGGGAAAACTTGGCCTGTGGTTCGAATGGGTTTGTAGGTCACTTTGACGCCCTCCCGCCTTAGTACTCTACCGATCTTCTCAGAAACGCCCTGGACGTAGGGTATAGTGACGAATTCTGGAATATACTTGTTGAATATATAGTGTTTAAAAAACGTTTAAAGTAGGTACTATGCACAATTTGGACAGCTCAACACGTTGAAGCTTTCTAGAACATCACCACATTAAAGAGCTGATGTCCCGAACGTTAGATTCTCTTCAGCGCAATCAACTCAGAAAAAAGAAAGGTCATTCAGCTCCTTACTTAATTCCGGTATTAATAATAAAAAAAAATTAATTTCTAATCGCTAATTATGTTGTATATCGTTGAACAGTTCAAATTTCACTCTTGGTCTAGTCAACTTTAGCCAGTTGAAATATTTTAAAATCATCGCCATAAGTAGAAAAAAATATCCAACGAGTTCAAATATTCTTTTTCTTGCTTGCTTTAAACACAAAAAAATTCGAAACTTAGTTTTAATTCAAGAACTAAATATAGAATCTAATTGTTTCATATCTGCTTCCACCTCACGAAAAATACTGCGTTAAACTTTCTTCTTTCGGCTTATAAATACAAACTCTTTGTCCCAGTTGGAATTTACTGTTTTAAAATTGAGGCTCAGCTGATTAATTTACGTTGGTGATTATTGGCCCAGAAACTTTGTTCTGGAGATAGCGTCACTGTTGTTTACTGGACATTGAACCAAGTTAGTTAATGTTGACCAATTACTTCAAAGCCAAACAAAACCACGATTTATTCTTCCTCCACTACACTCCCAAAACTTTCGAATGCTGTTATCAATCCTTCCTGCAGCGACGCAAATTAGTCTTAATTTTAGTTTTAAAAAAAGAAAAAAAGTCCCGAAAGTTATTCAATCCGAATGAAGTACATAAACAGTTTTAAAACAACAATTTTAATGCCGATATAGCGTTGAAGAGGTATCAAATCCTTTTTCCTCGCAATCCGGCAATGTATTTCTTTTGGAGTCAGTTGTGACTGATTATTCATAACTTAACTTACTGTTGGTAACAAATAATATTAATAAAAGGTCCAGAACAAAATGACGAAATAACCGCTTGAAATATTGTATTTTTGTAATATCATATCAATATTGATATTGGCGCGAATTTTTATGTACTTTTTGTATAGCTACCTCCAGAGCGCTTTCCAGGGGGGGGGGCAGGGGGTCAGAACCTCCCGCCTCCCGCACCCTACTCTCCCGCCTCCCGCCCTTTTCCGTGCTGCTCCCGTCCCCTGTAAATTGGCAGAGTCAAAACACATCCTAGTCATTTAGCTTCGCAATTCTTAAAATCATTTCTCTTGTTTTTAAATAATTTAACAAGATTACAACTGCCATATGTTTCAATTTTAATGAAGTTTTGACCTACTTGTTTATCTTCTTTGAGTTTCACCATTTCAGTTCATTTTCATCGGCTCTTCAGATTTGTTTCTGAAATCCGTTTTCAGTGACTACGGTCCCAAAAGTTAATTCTAAATTGTCTCGTTCTGATAAAGTATACGCATTTCCAGTAACCAGTCCGGCGTTTATTGGGATCAGACAATTAAATCATGGAAGTAATTTTGCAATTTGCATGTGCACTCATGCCACTTGACATTTCATTATCTATGACGTAATCACTGTAAACGGGTTTACTACTTGACCGGAAGTAAGCCTGTTTTTTCAGCGCAAGCGCAAATTTTCATTTGCTCGTTTGCTCAGAAGTCTCAGATGTGACTGAGAAGACGTTAAATGCAAGTCAAACATATGTTGGGTTCTTGTTTTTGAAAGTATTCTAATTCCGCATTGTTGAATTAAAGAAATTAGCGTTTCGCATTTCTCTTCCGCTTCCCGCCCTTTCTTCTCCCGCCCCCCTGTCCCCCCCCCCACTTTTCATTGCTCCAGCGTTACGTTTATTGTGATTCCCTAGTAGCTATTACTTTTTCATTATTCTCTCAGCTCCCGTATGAAAAACAAACGAAACTGGATTTGTAGAATTGTATAAAGCAAACAACCATATATTGTTCAACTTGTATTATCAAATCAATATTGATATAGCCTACAGTATATGCGCGCAAACTGTGTGTATACTTTTTTGAAAAGCTATATTATTAGAGTTGCTTTTCATCAGTTACTGTAAAATAATCAAAGCAAAAGGCACTACTCCATTTCCACGTCTTTTTGAATAGACGCAACTTAAAATGAATATTTCTAAGATTAGGCGTGTTGTTCAAGAAAAACATACGTTATAGAAACTTGCATTATTTAGCTAAATGCATGTTAAAATTGGTCACTCTATATCTTACGTTCGTTGACTAACCTTATAAATCAAACACATTACAACAGGTGGCTACTGCAAACTATTAGCAACCTAATACACTCTTTTTTTTTATAAGAACGTCTTATTTTTGGGCTGAGGCTGAATGTTCGTAAATATTTTGGGGATTTTAGCCTCAAATGTTCTTAAAAATGTTCTTAAGTTTGTTAGTAGTTTTAAGTTCGCTAAAGTTTTCTTTGTCTCTGGCTGCTGTCCAGACACTGTATGTGTATCTAAGAAGATACAAGCGAGAGAAAATAATGAGTCCTGCCAAAGGCAATTTTTGTAAAATTTTCATGTATTTTAGTTCTAGTTGCAAACAATGTTGCACTATCAACTATTTGCCGATATCATGATTTTGTGCTGTAATGTAACAAAATAAAGTTCTAGGCCATTCCTCAGCCTCGGGTGTGTTCTCAGTAGTATGTTCTTAAATTTTGGCCGATTTTCAGCCTGACGTTCTTATAAAAAAGGTTCTTATAAAAGAAAAAGAGTGTAATCTCAATAGTGAGGTACTAGCTACAGTACAAGTGTTTTTGAAGTTGAAGCCTGCTTCCCGTGAAGTCGGGGGGGAGGTTTTTACTTGTCCTTCATTGTTTGAAAAAAATAACTTTGTAAAGAGTTTTGACTAGAAGTCCTTTGTAACCCCCTAACCCTAACCCAATACTTTCCCATGTGGGAAAATAATTCATCCATTAAGATTATGCCTTTGAAGGTTAGAAACGAAAGCTTTCAGAAGTTTTAAAATCAGCACTTGTAATCAATGTAAAGCTTTCCTAAGTCTGTCGGAATAACTACGAGATAAGACTGAATCTTCTAGAGAAATACGACGCTTTCTGATAAGAGATTTTAAGTTAAGCAAGAAATTCTTTAAGAGATATAATGCTGAGTAGACATTGCAGTGACCTTAATTTGTAGTGTAATTTGTCTGCTGTGACAGCTACAAACGAATAGTCTTAACTATGACTGGTGAATCATCTCATCCGGTCAAGAAACAAGTTTGTGATTTCAAGCACCTACTCCACACTTAAAAAGATATGTTATGAATTCAAAGCACTTCCATTTTGTTTTGATTTGACGTGTCTAACGAAATTTATATTCGATATTGTGTCAGTGCAGTCTGTGCATGTGATCTCAAGCGCGGTCAAGTGGGTATTACATGAAGTAATTCACGTACTTTAGCCGCACCCACTAACTTTCCAGATTTGCAACGAAGATTCCGGCACTCCAGATAAAATGGATTGTAGTGGACGATACGTATCCACGAGGAAACGTTAAGAGATCAATACACTTTATTCTAAAAGGATCTTGCAGGCGTTGAGAAAATAGCTCAGATGTCTTGTAATCGTCCTAAATAAACAAAAAAAAATTGCAACCTTTTTTCAACTCCCACGATAAATCTTTTTAATTCTTTGAGATATGTACGTTGATTTCTTGATAACTAAATATTAACTAAAGTATGTTTTTTAAAGTTTTTTGCGATAAGAAAATTTTCAAGACTTAATTATAAAGATAAGACACGCCTCTTTTTTTAAAGGAAAATATTTTAGATAAACACTAAGACAAAAATTATTCTACGGATTTTCAATCTCTCGTTACATTTACTCGTTGAGCATTAGATCTGAGAAAATAACGGACGATTTTTTGGGCTGAGCATTTTGTTCTAACTTTTAGAAACTCTAAATGACCGCTTTAAATGATCAAAGATGTCAATCAATAAATATGTCAGAGGGCACAAATTTACGAGATATCAAACAGAAGGCTGTGTGGTTTAGACAGGTGTTTTTGGTTGATTTGAATGCTCATAAATGTAGTTGCTAACAGAGTATATTGAACATTGTTGCTGTATAAATATTGTACAGAGAAGATATCTCCCGAGATCAACAATATTTCTAGAACAATAATTGAAAAATTTATGACTAAAATCAAAATAAATATGGTTTATTTATCGGATATATCAGACCTTTGCTTATCAAAGCAAATATTTTTCATGTCTCGAATTCATTAAGGATCGGTTTCATTGCAAATTCAATATTAAGAAGTTACTTAGTTTAGGAAGAAGCCAAGTGTTTTCATAAGCAAATACGTTTGATAGGTGGAAGGAACTAGCGAATTGTCGCAGTTATTCTTGATAGATGAAGTATTATTAACCAGGGAACGCCCAGTGGTTCGCCATATAATATATAGCAGTCATCACCTGCCTCTCGCCAGTAGCGCACCAGCCAAAACAACATTGATTTATACAGTTACAAATCAAGAAAAAGATTCGATCGCAATGATTTATTTCGTCCTGTTGACGTTTTCAGCTATGATATTGCATTCTAATGCAGGTGAGTTTAACAATAATCAATAATGAACAGCGAAAACAAAGCATTTCTGCATCTCTTAATTTCTCTCTCTTCTCTGCTCATTGACATTGGCCTCAGTGAGCCCAAGTTTTTTAAATCCTCAAAATATTTTGTTTGAGTTTATCTTCATTCATTAAGTTATCTCATTACTTCAAAGTTTTTTTAAGTCAAAACTGGAATAAATGCTGACATTGCTTTCATTTGTTAAACGTAGATTCAGAATGTACGTTCTCGTTTTCCCATGCACACGAAGTGACAAAGATTTTGATCATGTTCGCTCCAAAGAGCTGTTGTCAAATAAAATCTGTGTTACGTTCGATTTACTGTAAGTTTGCTTCTCTTTTTCTCACATAGAATTTCAGTTTCGTGTTTGTTTTCAGATTGAATCTGCATTGGGCTTAGAAAATTGGATTTTTCTCTGCAATAATCATCACAAGTTACAAATATTTAGTGATTTTTGAACCGTGTCGAGATTGAAGACATCTTTTATCAGGTGACGGCATTCTGGTCGAAGTCTGAACTCTTCAATCGGAGAGCTGTTATAATCGGCAGTTTATCCGTCTTTTTACAAACATTTTGTAACGCGATCGCGAATCTTTTTCTTACATAAGCCGAGAAATGACAGCAAACTGATAAAATGAGCACGACAATTTAAGAAATTAGTTGAAAACATCTGCTGCCTAAATTTTTTTGTTTTCACTTTTTCTGAAATTTCAGAAACAGGCGTATTTTAAAGGAAAATATTTTGTAGCATATTTAACTCGAAGATTGGCAGCGCTAATGGTATAAATTTACTAATGAAGAAAATTCATATTTCAATTTTTTTTTGGCTTTATAGGGTTTTTCCACGGAGTTAATCAGTGAGCAGTCTTTTAAAGTGCTTTTAAATTATCAATTTTTTACGACATGTTTATCTTTCCGAAATTGATTTCAAGTCACAGCAATATTCAACAGTTGTATGGAAATATTTTGTTTATGTTATCTTAGATATTAAATATACTTTTTTTTTCTTTCTTAAAAGAACCATAGCATTACCACATTATTCTATATCTACACTTTTGACTGTAAAAGAACACTCAAGCTAAGACTCCCATACAGTTAAAAATAACTTAAAAAAATCAGGACAAATTCCAATATTTTATTGCGTAAATTCACACGGATAAAATCTAAAGCTCGTGTTTAAGCTATCAACAAACCTTTAATCTTTTATTTTAAAAATGGCAAATATTCAATGTTTTTAAACTGTCGTAAATTTTTTATGATTGTGGGATATGCTAATGAAGAACGGTTGAAGAACAATTTAAGTTTGATGTTGTCAAAAACTTTAGAAAAACCAAAAATCGTCCGAAACTTTTTTATTTTTTAAAACCTGTACTGAAATTAACGTATCACTAGTTGTCAATAACCACGAGTTTGTTTCAACTCAAACTTTTCAGGTATTTTACACTAAGAAGGGCTAGAATTAAATTATTAACCAAAAAGATACTGGAAAACCCCGAGGGCACAAAATTTAACTCGAAGAAAACTTCGAAATCTAAAAAACTGTCGGAAAAGCCGGCTAAATTTATCTTATCGTTAAATTTGAAGTAAGATATTGTGTTTTGTTTTAAGTTCTTTAAAAGCGAATGTGAGTCACGAGCATTAAAAATTTCAAATCCCACTTCTAATCGTTCTATATTTATCAGAAAATGAACACGATTTCATACCTTTGAAACTCTTTGATTCTCTTTGCTTACAGTTAGTTAAAATTATTCTAAAATTTAAAAAAATTTGCTTTTGATTATCTATATCGAAATATTTTTTTTCGTTATTCAAATATTTCTCAAATCACTAAGAACCCTGACGCCTAGTTCGATTCAAATCAAAACATTCAAGTTTCTTGTGCATATCCTGTGACTTATTGCGTTCATATAGACTGCAATTAGTCTAGAATTGTGCGGCACGGCTGATCTTATGTGGTCGTAAGCATGATCGCGTTACTCCTTTATTGAAGGAATTGCACTGGCTCCCCGTTGAGCAGAGGATTATTTTTAAAATCTTATTGTTAACTTTTAAAGCTTTAAATAATGTATGTCCTAGTTATTAGTGATTTGTTAGAAACTTATAAGCCTGCTAGGTCTTTACGATCATCGAGTAGGAACTTGTTAGTGATTCCTCGTTCTAAGTTCAAGCTTATGGGTCTTATGTTATGGTAATCGCGCTTTTTCTGTTTATGCTCCTAAGCTGTGGAATGACATTCCTGAGACCATAAAATGTAGTGTAGATCTTAACGCTTTTAATCGTAATCTTAAAACTTATCTTTTAAAGCGTTATTTTAATGAATGATTATGATTTTAAAATTATTATTTTTAACTTTTTACCTTGATTGTAAAGCGCCTTAGAGCTTTTGGATAGGGCGCTATAATTATAAAAATTGTCATTTTTTTCTTTATATATTTATTTACCTCGAGACAAAATAGTGTTTTCCTGCACATTTCAAGGCAAGGGAAAGTAAATTCGTTCTCAAGACTTCTCTATTTGCAAAATAAACACAAGCTTACTAAAGAAAAACGACTAATATGAAAAGTAAACCATCATAGGACTAAACAACTGGCGCACCCTTACAGACCCGTATATACACTTTACAGTAAATGACTGAAAAATGTAGACACGTGCTAACTATATGTAGGCTAGCCTCTAAGCTAAATCCTTTTCCGAGCCTATTGGCTTGTCGAGCCGGTCTTATCTCCAATATTTGTAGCGTTAGGAGGATGAGAGCTTGACTCCCCATGGACTGGACATTATTCCATCGCAGGTTAGCTCCCAGCTGAAGCTGGTACTCATTTACCGACCTCGTAATGCATCGATCAAATCGAAGCTTAAACATCCCCCACCCGGGCAACCCCGCGGGCATTTGAACTTTCAAAATTTTTATGGTCAAATTCCCCATCCCCGGGACAAGATTGCCGATCAAATGCCCCACCATTTATTCAACACTTCTGTCTGAAAAATCCTCCAAACAATTCACGCCACCTTCTGCAACAGTACTATTTGCCATTTTGCTCCACACCTATTA
Source organism: Isaurus tuberculatus (assembly GCA_025447995.2). Taxonomy (NCBI): domain Eukaryota; kingdom Metazoa; phylum Cnidaria; class Anthozoa; order Zoantharia; family Zoanthidae; genus Isaurus; species Isaurus tuberculatus. The sequence goes on along the minus strand of JAOEHV020435847.1, from coordinate 907 downwards.
CTTCAATTGCCCTACCCTCCCCCTCCCTTACGTTCAAATTCCCGTCCCCGCGGGCATGAAAGCTGGTCAATTGCCCGGGGGTTGCCCGGGGGGGGTGATGTTTAAGCTTCGATTTGATCGATGCATAAGGATGGAAAGCTGAGTAAGCTTTGGCGGAAAAGAAGGTCACACAAATGTTCCAGTTTCGGCAGATCCGGGAATCGAACCTTGGACCTTGCGGTTGGAAGGCAGAGATCTTTATAACTGTGCCGAACACACCGCCATCTTACTCTCTAGGGGTAAGCAGAACAAAACAACAACAACAAACTCGCTTGTACCGCTCTTTGTAGTTTAAAAGTCCTTTGGTCCGATTTTGCCAACGCTTGAAAGCCGCCTTGCCGGTTACGGCGATGATATGGAAGATTGTCAACCTCTAAGCGTATGCTCGGCGTTCGGAAAACTATTACTTCGCTTCATTCAAAAATAACATACCTTTGGTTGTTTAGTCTTTCAGTTCCCGGAGAGGCCGAAATTTCTCGTGAGAGAGCTTGGACGGAAAGTGACGTTCGACTGTAGCACAGGCAACCCAGAATTTCGCCCGAGTCTCTGGTACAGAGCTCCTTTTGAAAATGGTCACTATAAGTGGACCAGAGTTCTTCCTCAACCAGGCAAAGTAATGGAAAATAAAGGAATCTTCACCCTGACCAGGTTGATAGTTCGTAACGCTGGTTTGTACGAGTGTAGAGCTTACAGTAGGAACGGGGAGCGGATTGTCTCGAAACCAAACCAAAGCTTGCTTTTCCTAATTCGACGTAAGTGTTCCAAATAGTTAATATTTTTATAGCTAGCTAAACATAGTTGCCAACTTTTTGAAATTCTAATGCTGGAGATGTCTTCGTACACTGTACTTTGACGAGATGTGATACTA
>JAOEHV020435750.1:0-10380 GCA_025447995.2 Isaurus tuberculatus | reverse complement strand
CTCAGAAAAAGTCCATACCTCCACCACGGAGGGAATTAAAAATTCCAGAGGGGTGGGGGTTTAATCTGTCTTGTTTTCCAGGGGTAAATACAACATTTTCCATATTACAAAATACTGTATTGGTCTCCAGAAAACTCCAGAGGGTTTGGGATGGGGGTTGCTTTTGAAAATTCCCTCTGTGGTAAGGGTATGGATTTTTTCTGGATTCACACATTGTGATCCATGAAAAATAATGATTTTTAATTATTACGACCCTCTCTTGACCACCCTGTACTTTGTGTGGTATTGGGATCAGAAATTTGCAAGTGTGATCCCTGAAGTTTTTTTGTAGAGTCCTTTCTATTTTTCTAGAGTACAAATTGAGCTATGTGCAACATTTTGTAACAAGAAGGAGATTTAAGTTTCAATGAGCCCATGGGCCAATGAGTCAAATTGCAGTGCAATTCTCTGGAAATAAAGCAACCCAAACCCTCCTAGCCAACCATGGTACTTTTGCCTACAATCCTAAAACCTTAAGTCAAAAACTGCTAACCTGACTCATGGACTCAAAAAACAATGTCTCTACTAAATGTTGTCTACTAAGTGTTTACATGGAGGAATATCAATAAGAAGTAGCATCTCAACTTAATGTTTACATTATTCCAGTTAGAAAAACCTTAATCTTCACTTTCAAGGAGTTAAAACTATTTTCAAGGAGGGAAATGGGACTGTCTCTTCCAGGGGGTACTTTGTGCTGTAACTCTTGAACCTATGAGAGTCACAGACTTAATTGTTAAAGATACTAAAGAGAACGTCCTGCTTCTGTGGTAAGCATTGCCTCAAGGGAGAAAAACAAAATAAGTAAACCAAGAGATAGGGCGACATACTGTATCTGAGTCTGATAAAAACAATCACATAAAATATAAAACTAAATAAATCAATAAGTAAATAAACAAAACATGAGAGATTACTATATTTTGTGAAGATAACCACCGTTACAAGACTGCATTTATCAAAACACCGAGATTTTATTTAGAAAAAAAATTACATCTAAAAAAATTACATCTTCAAATGCACAAAAGCGAAACCTCTGACTAGCAATCACAAGATTCTTTACGGATCTGCAGTGGTGGGGAAAACTTTGGGAAACTTGAGCCAGTTTGACCTGGAAATGAAAATATTGTATCATATAGTGCCGTAGACAAAGATCCACAAAGCGGGAAATTTTTAGGGTGACCTTGCGAAAAAAGAGTCCGAGAACATTGCCCAGAATGCCATACAGTTTTCATATTCTTTAAAATCATTCTAGTTTTTCTATTCGGAAAAGCTAAGTAGAGATTTTGCAGTGAGAGTAAATTACATGAAATGGAAAACATTCGTTATCGACTTTCATATTTTGACTTGCTACTTTGGTGTTCGATCTTCATTTGATCAGTTCGATGAGCTACTAAAACATAGCTTTTTGCTTTCTTCAGACATCAGAGATTAATTTAAGACACTTTTCGGCGATATAAGGACAGACCAGCTCTTAAAAATCTACCGTACTCACCATGTATTCCCTCTTCACGTTCGCCATTATTGGAAATTTGTCCCGAAGCTATGAATTAGAACCAATCCTCACGGAAAACACGAATGCCATCAGAATTTATAATCAGCATGATGTCAGGATACAACGGAGTGACGGAATGACAAATCCACTAACTACGATATGTCATCCTCCGGATGACATAATAAGAACCACAGGGACAGTTATCGTGAATGTGGTCTTTTTACTGATGATATTAAACCTGACTTAATTGTAAAATGTTCTTGCTGTGGAAAACGAATCATAGAAATTAAGTGCCCTTACTCTATTGCAGATGAAATTCCCACGCCTGAGAATTTATCATATCTAATTTATAGTAATGGGGAGGTACCCTTAAAAATGCATCATTATTTTGCACAAATTCAAAGTCAGATGGTTGTTACGAAGAGAAAGTGGTTTCACTTTTTAAGTTTATACTCAAAGGGAAATACATCTAGAGACAATTCACTTTGATACTGAATACTGGAAAAATTAAAGGAAAACGTAACATCGTTCTGTGTTTAAATCACTTGCCGCCAGTTCTGTCTTACAGCTTGTAAAAGTTCAATGTTTATTTTTCTTGCACTCTCCACACCGATCTGCTAAAATGATTACATTTGCTAGAGCATGTAATGAATAAGTCACAAAACAAAACATATTATTGGTATATTAATGTAATTTTGATGATTAATTAATTTTTTTATTGTTATTCGCCCATAGTAAGCCTTAGTGGATCAGAATGGGCTACAGGGAAAAGCTATAAAATCAAACAACACATTTCATGCACTACTGCCAGTGCCTTTTATCTAGTGACTTGCAACAAATGCAATTTACAGTATATTGGTTCCTGTTCTACGCAGTTTAAAGTTAGATTTCGTAATCATAAGTCCCATATGATTAATAATAGGAAGACATGTGAACTAGCAAAACATTTTAACACAGAACATTCCCTTAAGGATTTTGATTTTATCTGCATTGAGGCAATAGAATGCCTGGATAAAAATAAATTAGATAGTATTTTAACAAATAGAGAGTCTTATTGGATGGCTCAACTGTTCACGTTGCAGCCACACGGCTTTTAAAAACAAACGAAAAGAATATAAATGGTAAACAGAGTGCGATTTAGCAAATAGGAAACCGTTTTCCTTTTAAAGTAACTGTAGCGATCAAATTAGTATTTTAAACCCATTGTTACATTTGTCTTTTGTATTTTTGAATATTTATGTAATATATGCGTTCAAATTATTATTTTTTTAGCCTATTGTTACTCTTGTCTTTTGTATTCTTAGTATCTATGCAAATTTTCTAAAGCAAGTTAGTATAAATTAGGTGCGCATCTAGAGCATGTATTTTTTAGCTTTTTAATTTTTAATTTAAAAATTTTTAAAGTTTTAACTGGTGAAGGGTGAAGCACGAAACGTCTTATTAAATTTTTAATAACAGCTAACGAGTTGTTCCTTGCAGAGTTCATGTATATTAAACTATATATATATATTATAGTTTGAAGTTTACATCAAAAAACTAAACTATATATAAATATCTTCATTATACAAAAGAGTGTTAATAGAACGTTATTGATTAGGTAGTTAAAGATGCTGAATTTCTCCTTTATATACCATTAGTAAGAGTCTTCAACTTCAATAATGGATTAAAAGTACCATCAGGATAGATACATATATTACAGTAAACGTTTTCAATGATTATTAAGAATGTTTCTGTGAAATAAAATACTTTTTAAAATCATTTTCTTTATTAAACTTTGTTTTGATTAAATGCCTTCGAACCGTACCGAGATTAGAATAAAATATATTCAACGGAAAGTTTGTTTAATACAAATTGATTATTTTTACATAAGAAATATCTTTCGTAATAAATTACAGATTAAAAATGCCTAAAATTTAAGAACATGCTCAGAAATGATCGAGGCTGAAAAAGGGCGCAGCGTGTTTACCTGCTGAAAACCATAAAAGTAAACTTTTTCCCAGTTAATGTTTGTCAGTGTAATATCACTTGTAACTACAACAGGTAAATTTACAGTTAATCGGTACAGCAAGTAATAGCGTCTTCGACAAACAGGGACTTTAAAGATTCTCAGAAATGAACACACAATTATATATAAGATCACCTGAAGAACAATTCAAGCTAGAATCTTCAAAATATTTAAGAACATTCAGCATTTTCTTAAAAGTTAGTTGTTATATTATATGAAACAGAGTATACAAACAAATTGATTTTAAAACAGTGAAGGTCTTTTTTTAAAAGACGACTCCACTCAATAATTATTTACTGATTTAACAGTTCTTGGTTCTTCAATATCTGGATATGTACTCATTTATTTTGTTTTAACTGACGTACATCCGTTTGTGGATTTGAACTTCTTTTGACTCCACATCCTCTTTGCGGTCATTGTATTAATCGCTGCACAGTTTGTCTGTGGAACGCTTGGGAACTAGCTGTTGGCGTGAATTTTTTGCGCGAAATCTTTGTTGGACCATTGGTTTAATGAGTATTTACCAGCTTTTGGAGGTAATATTGGAACTACATGTTCCTCAGGTCTTGGACATTCAATCACCCGCTGGAAGTTTTTCGCAGTTAAAGATTCTGTATTTTCGCGGTCCAGCTCCTTGCCTTGACCAAGAAACGTAGCTGTACCAGGAGATGATGTAGAGGATAGCTCATTCCTGAGATTAAATGTTTTTGGCGGCGGTGCGGTCCAATTTCTTTCTCTTGATCTTAGCCTTCGAGAAAATCCTCGAAGATGTTTCCGAAAATTTTTCGGGGATGGAACTCGCGTGACATCTTCCATCGGATCTTGTATGTTGCATCGTCCGGACGAGGAACTGGAAGAAGATGTATCTTTAAATACTTGAGAGGCACTTAATTCTTGCTGTGTTTGAATAACAGTTCTCTTTTTTAAGTCGCGGTTTTCCCTTCGAAGATCGCACACCTGTTGTCGAACGGATATCACAAAGTACATCATTATCACCAAAATGACAAAAATCACAAGTATAGCAACCAGATTGATTATTGAGAATAATATTAACGGCTCCATCTCTTCTCTGTGCTATGATGAGACGATGCTGTTGGAATAAAATATTGAAAGCTGAAAATTAGCTGTTGCAAAGGTTTTTTCGAATAAATACATTTCCATTGAATATCTCTTAACTTTTTTAATGTCATTTTGTCTAGCTAGTTGAGTAATACTAAAACAAAACTCACGGCAAGGGCTATTCAAACTACGAGTTCAAGTTATTCGCACATAAGACAAGAACGAATAGTCTAATTGTTTTAGTATAAATCCACTCACATATTATCGCGAAGAATGTGTGATTTTGATAGAACTTTTAGTAGTAAAACACTTTTGCTGCTAAAAGGAACTCCTCGCGCATGACAACCGGTATTAACCGCTCGCGGATCATGCAGAGCAAGTTGACTATGAAAGGCTCCACGTTTTTTGCAGAAACGACACATAAAATATCTGCAGACATTTGCAAAGTTCTTTCGTTTCGTATTGAGATTCTTCTTGGTTTGCAAACTATCCTGATAAGATTTAGACACGAAAGTATATAGACACAAGCAACTTTTTTTCGTAACTCGAAGCCATTAAACACCATAACTTGTATTTAGTAATTTATGTTCAAGTCTTCTCGAGGATCATACAAGAGTTTTTTAAAACAATTTAAGGTAACAAAAAAACAAAGATATTTCTAGTCCTACTCTTGGGAGGGGTTGAACATGCTTTATTGATGTTATCGGGATCACTATGCTTCATTAGTATAAATCCACTCACATACTATCACGATCCTGCAATTTGATTGGTTCCCGTACTCACTACTTATTGAGTGATAGATAGTGAAGAGTGAAAAAACTGCCAATTTCACAAAAAACAAAAACATGGCTACTCGGCTTTGCATTATTTCAGAGGAAGAATTCGAAAAAGTATTTCGAATCAAGCAAAAATGAATCTTGAATTTATTAACCACATCAAATCTATACATGAAATGGGTCAATGGACAGTCTTTTATCTGTTAGGTTAAAAAGAATTGGAAGACGGGGGATGTTGCTTACTGTAAGAATAAACTATGTCTTTCCATCTTAAAAGGCAAAGGTCATGCAAAACACGCTTTGTTACGTTACTTTATTTATGATGTAACTAGTGTTCATTACGTCATCAGTTTGCTTCTTGGTAATTTTCATTTTAGGTTTTCTCTTTTTTACTGTTGGTGTTTGTTTGTTTCATATTCCTAGAATTTATTTATGCCTGAATAGGCTTTATTTATTGTTTTTTGTTTGTATTGCTTTACTTAATTTCCTTTGATGGCCTTAATTGTCTCAAAGGGACATAAGTGTAAATATTGACGTCAAACGTTATTATATAACCTGCCTCTAATAAAACAAACGAGTTACACTAATGTAAACAACAATAATGTAATATGACAAATTAATATCAGCTTTAAAATTGCTTTTTGTGCTTGCTTTAAAAATCGGTGTTTAATAAGTGGGAAACAAAAATAGGTTTTTTTTCGCTGTTAAAAGAAGCAAAACATGTTTTTTTTAATTTGTTACTTTCTCAACTTCTAATTATTTATCTATATCTACATCTATATCTAACTTACTATCAACAACGCCACAATTTGATGTTAATTAACTCCCGGTGTTTGACTGGGGGGCAATCGGGAAAGTTAGAATCCAGCACAACTACCGCACTACTTTCCAAATAAAGTAACGATAATGTCATGAAATAACTTAGTGTAATAATATCTTAATAATCGACCATGACAATTGGACATGAAATGGAAATTGGACCTCAATGCAAATGTAAATGTAAATTTTAAATAAAAAGTGTGTAAGTGTGTGACACCATCAGAGAGAGAGAATATTATATATTGTGTAAAATATTGACCTTAATTTTATCATAAAGGGCTGTTTTTGTTAGATCTTGGGGGGCTGCCGCCTCTTGATATCCGGATTTATCCAACAAAATGGCGTTACTGCCCAATCGTTCCACACCGCCAGTTTTAATCTTTCGTCGTATCTTGCAAATCCAGGGGAACATTTGGTACATTTTTTTTCCAGTAGGTGGTCTTAACAGTTTAAACGGCAAGACAGAATCGGTCGTTTTTTTCCTTATCATCATATAAAAGTTTCAGTCTTTTGTCATGTCGCCGATGAAAGCAAATTTTATCTCAATTTATGTTTTCACCTGCTGTTTGTTTTCTTTGTTATAACAGAAAAAACGGTTTAAATTTTGAAGATAAAAAGCTGCTAACCTTCACAGAACGAAATCTTAAATTTTCGCAAAACGTAATATTACGTAAAGGCATCCTAAAGCTGCGGTTTAGTTATCTTTAAGCGTATTTAATTTCACTTAAATGTTACCTTTACGTCAACTTTAGGATGCGGCGTAAAATTTACGCCTACTTACGTCTGAATTATTTATAGGAGCGTAGAGTTCATCTTTAATCACAGCGTAAAGCTTGCGTCTTAAACAGGGTCTTAACGATAGCGTAATGTTTCTACAAAAACACTAAAACATCGGTTTTAAATAGGCGGAAAGTTAAGTAAATAATACATTCTTATGAAACTTCAATTTGTTCGGCATACAATAAAGAATCGTCGTTACTTCCACAATCTGGTTTTAGAAAAGATCTTCCTTAATAAATAATAAACATTGTATTACGTTCGCGCAGTGCTGTATCGAGTCAAACCGTAAGACCTCATTAATTTCTCATATCATTTATTTGTAAATGTTTAAATCTGACGTACTACAAATACTTTACAAAAAAAAATTGGTAAGTTTTCATTGACTTACACTTTTGCTAAAGTTTAAACGTTGGGTGACTTCAACGTATTGGACATCGTCGAACAAAAAATAAACAAAGTTCTGAAGCATTAGAATATTTTGCTTTTGGCTCGATACATGACTGGCGAAAAGCAATCAGAAGAGAAAACTGTTGAAATCTAATGCATACCCGACCGTGAATTTCAGTTTGTGGTGGAAAATAGCGGACAAACGATAAGTCTGTGTTTCCACTACATTCTACCGCATGAAGAGATTTGAGAAGAATTTTTTATATCAATTCGATGTCAGTTCTCTCATATTTTCCTTTTCTCCGTAAGGCCTTCTTTAAGAATCTTTTATCGTATTCTTTTCTACGACCCAAACATATAAGAACAAAGCAGCGATCAGCCATATACACTAGATTTGGATTTGTTGTCCCCAAGTGAAACTCAAAGTATCAGTAAGCACCGGAAGTGACGTCTATTGATAGTAACCTATATCTATACCTATATCTTCATATAGTTATTTATAACATATTATATAATTCAATTTTATGTGTTTTGGAAGTTTGTATTTTTGTTTTAAAGAGAGAAAGAACCCTTCGTTCTAAGAGTAATACTGTCATCATTCGCCGTATGAGTTATTGCGGTCAGAGTATATATAGCAACTCATTGACTATGCTCCTTCAATTTACATATTACGTGTTACTTTAATTTCTTCACCTCTTTTAGTTCCTTCTTTCTGACAAAATAAATGGAACATAGAAAACGATGAAATATCAGCTTTAAATTTAAAACCGTGAAAGTTAACACATTAAATCATATTTTCGATTAAAAAGTCAGAATTACAGTGGAACCGACGAAGCCGTTAATAAGACTATCGTTTTATTATGACCGCTATTTTATGGTCCGAACAAAACAAAAGCCCACGCGTTTTAAAATATAACTGATTTGTAAACACCGTTAATACGACCCAGTTACAATGGCTCAAAGATGGCCGTGTTAACAGAATTCAACTGTATTTATTTATAAACCATTTCTTAATTTGTACGGCCAGACATTTTATATTTTATGTTTTACGAAAATGTTTTTCAATAATTTAATGTCGGGGATCGGGATAAAAACAGAAATAAAGTGTCACACAAAAAGTTGTAAAACTGGATATGCAGTGAATAACATGCGTATACTTGTGTAAACAATTATTTTACTTGATGTTTAACATATCAAAGATAACAGCGTTCAGTGTTAAAAATACTATTGTCCCGTACGAGTCACTTTTCCACGCAAATCTCAACTTAAAACGTTTGGAAAAGAAAATAATATTTTAAAACATTGGCAGTTTCTAAAATTTACATCATTTTAATTTTATCGGGGAAAACACATGTTGATTTTATTTTTTTGTGTGTGAAAAATCATGACGGCGCCGTAAAACATAAAACATAAAATGTCTGGCCTAAATGGGCAATATTCGTTGTTTTTTTTACTGAAATGTTTTGGTTTACAGTTAAGTTTTGTTTGATATGATAAACATTAAACATAAACTTTTATAAAACACTTTTTGTTATTGACTGCTCTATTTAATAACATTTTATCACTTCTATGAAAACTGACATCAATAATACTGTTAGTAAAACGAGACAATGGCTAAAGCGCCATTTTCCTTGTGAACTGTTTAGCGAAATAGCTGTAAGAATTTTACACTACACACCTTTTTCTTCAACTGAAGATAACCGACGGTTGATTTGATTTGTGTAAGGTTATTCAATCGTCCACTTCTTACACTTATTCTGCTTCTGAACTCGCAGATCCGATAGTTTAGTGTATAATGAAGTTTATAATCAATTTCAAGACTAATAGTATTGTTGCTTGCGCTTAGTAATTTACATATTACCCACTTGACTGTTGGTCTATGTGTCATTCAACTTTCAGATTGGTTACGAAAGTGAATAAATTGAGCCATTGTGGGAGAATTTTCAACTCTGTATTGTATTAGAAATGAGTCTTTGAGACCTTTTTGGGGAAGGAAAAACTTAATTTTTAGTTAACCAGTTTTTTTTTACAACATAGTAATGAAAGAGTTACCGACTTATTCTGCCTCTGAACACACAGCTCTGATGTTGGTGTGTTAATAATTATCTCTTCCTCATTTCATGTGTTTCGTTTTGTGTATCTAATATTGCTTACTTATTACATATTTCCCACTTGATCGTTAGTCTATGTAGTGTATCATTCATTTATCAGATTGCCGATTGGTTACTAAAGTGAAAAGGCCAGTCGGGCAATGTTTTCTTCACTTTATCAGAGGATGGTTTTGAGACCTTTTCGACTTGGAAAAGCTTAATATTCAGTTAAACAGTTTTCAGATAAAACACAGTTATAAAAGAGTTATTGCCCAATATTGTGGTTTTTCTTTGTACGCGTTTGTCTTTGCGTGCTGCAGTCCTCTGAGTTGTAATACTCCAGTTAGTTCAGACATTACTCCAGTTACTCTTGTTGAATACAATCAGGAGAAAGCAATGGGGTTTCATTGGACATGAGCTGAGAAGAGAAGGAGGGATAGTGTTAAGAAGGATGAAGATGTGTGGTGTAGATATATTCCAAGAAGTCGCTTTTAATTCTCCATCAGTTTGTTAGAAAATAAGGGCTCGGCTGAGAGACAACTCGCTAGGCTTGCTTCTGAGTGAAACGTGATCTTTATTGAACGAGTCGGGTTTACAAGCTCTTTTATACAATTGCTAAGCAACTAATATAATTAATATTTTTGGATATTTTTGAGACAGTGTTAACACCTTAAAGGCGGCTATGTGCGGCAGCGAATTCTTGAACAACGAAAGTAAAAACTGTAATTTCCATAGGTAGAAAGAGCAGAAGTTTTACTGAGTCTTTTCGTATAACTTTCTCTTTATGTCAGCCTTGAAAACTATAAAAACTAGCGAAAAGTTCTATGTGAGTAAAACATCCAAGATGTAAATGTTTGCTTCACTGTCTGAAAAGTACATTAAGGAAGCAGTGCAAAGTGCGTTAGGAAATCAAATGCAAAACCGGGTGTGTACTTA
>JAOEHV020435540.1:0-10381 GCA_025447995.2 Isaurus tuberculatus | reverse complement strand
TTTCTTACAAGCGAGTAGCAGATTTGTTTCTCAGTTGTCTAGCTACAGATATAGTATATTAGAGTTGTATTTCTTCATTTTTCGCGAGGTTCGCGCTTTTTGTTCGTTTGTTTCATTAATAAATTTCTTACAAGCGAGTAGCAGATTTGTTTCTCAGTTGTCTAGCTACAGATATAGTATATTAGAGTTGTATTTCTTCACTTTTCGCGAGGTAATGTGCTTGAGTCGTCAATGGAAATAAATGCAAGCAAAAAAATGATCAACTTTAGTCAGCTGTCGATAATTTATTCCCGCGTGCTAAAAGCACTGATTAGCAACAAGAATTCAAGACTTCATATTGTTATCATGTACTATTAAAAGATGCTTGAATATGTCTGTTTGGCTACGTTTTTTCTTTGTTTCTGTAACAAGCCTAAAGGATTTTCGCCATTGTGAGTCAAATTCAAAGAGTGAGATTCACGCAACACTTGGGTGGTTAACTGAATCGGTTCAAGTTAACGATTTTGGACCCTAGCTTTGGAAAGCTTCTTTTCACACTGCATTTTACAGTTATAACTGTTGTTATCAAGTCTTTAGGGAATATTTCATCTGCTGACGTTCAATCGCAAACGAAATTTAAAATTTATATCAGGTTTTGAAACGGATGAAAAAGTTACTTTTGGTCAAGTTTTGCTTAAGTGGCATAATAAACAAGTGCTGTTAACATCTCGCTTCACAATCGCCACAAAATTTTATTTATATTTTCTGAAACACGATGTAAGAATGAGAGCCATGACATAAAAATAATGAAATCCATGTGCCAAGTAGAGTTTAGCGCGTTTGAAAATTGGCAAAAAGTTGAGTTTTGAAAACAGTCTAAAAGTAGGTTCTCGATTTCGACGGGTATTGCCGAAACCCAAAAGCTAGGCACAAAGTGTTATGTATTGGAGAAAGTTCTACTGTAACTTAATCAAAATAGCAATTAATCTGGAGTAAGGATTAATTAAGGATTTTCCCGAGCGCCAGTGTAAGATTAGTAATAATAATTTTGACTTGTGCGAGGGTCCGGATTTGACTGAAAATGGCGAAAATCCTTTAGGCTCGTAAGAGATGCAAATAAAAAATCAAATCAGTTCATATTGATATATTTGATAATGAGTACTCCAAGACTTTTCATCTGACAAAGTTTGATATGCTCATCTATGTTCATTAAATGTAATAAAAACAAATCTAAAGTGAAATGCTTTAATGATTATCGTAAGTAATCAAAAAAGCTGACCTTTGAAGTTAACCATGGATCAGAGCAACGCTCGTTCGTATTTGGCCGGCGAAGAGGTGTACTATACCAAACTCCTTTTGCCAATTATATTGACTTTTGCAAATGTTAGCTTTTTTCAAAGAAATCTGGATATTTTAGTAGCGGATCTCGGAGGCTATTTTTAAAAGGGAGGTGGCTAAGGGCAAATCCTGGCGTTTTAGGGACCGTAGAGACCGGAGCTGGGGCTATATCCCCCCGGCCCCCTTTCTGTTTTTCTAACCAAGATAAGTAAGAGAGTTTTAAGAAGTTTCAGTCACTTTCAAACTTTTTTGTTGAAATATTATTTATCGCAATAGAGAAACAAGCGTTTCATCGCGTAACACTTATGAAATTATTTATTCTAGCGCATTCTTGTATTTTAAATAAATTAGGCAAGATGTTGGTCTGGATTAAACAGCAGATCAACTTTTAGTTTATTTAAATTGAGATTGGTAGCACACAATTCAGTCCCTCTCCCTTCCCCTCCCCCACTCCTCCCCTACTCCTCCCCCCTAGATCCACCCTTTTATTCAAAAAAGGTAAAATTGTTGTCGGTATCTCACATTTATTTATTTAGCATGTACCGCTGAACTAAAGTTGTGATTACCATGTTTCAACTGTTTAAGAAATCGAAGACAAAAAACTGAGGAGGGAAAGCCAACTGATATTTAGGGAGACGGTAAGAAAGTAGTTAGGCATTGCTAAAAAGGTCATCAGTGTTACCATTGTCTCCATTATTTCCATTATTGTTGTTTCCTTCTTTATCGCCATCGCTACCATTTGTTGCCATTGTTATCGTTGATGGCTGTGTTGTTTTCAACTCTGCTGTCATTGTTATTTTTTGTACCATCGTTTGTTTTTTGCCACTGTTGTCTTTTTCATAATTATCGTTAACCATTGTTGCCATTGTCGACTCTGTCGGCAATGTTGATCCTTTTGCCTTCATTGTCGTTGTTTTTGTCATCATCGGAATGTTGCTACTGTTGTCTTTAACATATTTGTTTTCACCGTCTGCTCTTGTTGTCGTTTTTGATGCAGCTGGGGGTTTTTTGCCCCCTCCATTTCCTAGTGCCACTTTTGTCTTTGATGCTAAAGTCGATATTGTTATCTTTGTATTCATCGTCATTGTTGGAGCAGTTGTTGTGCTGATGCCCTTGTTGTCATTTTCATACCTGGTTTCAGTGTTAGTATTTGTTGCCATAGGTAATTTTGTTGCTGTTTTCGTCGTTTCTGTCGTTAATTTTGCTGTCATTGTATAACTGCCGCCGTTATGGTCCGTTTCATTTTTGTCGCTTTCGTGACCTTCCGTCGCACCTGCCATTGTAGTGTTCGTTACCTCTGTCATGTTGTTGTTTTCATTGTTGCCGGGATAGTCACCTTCGTTGCGGTTGTTGTCATTATCGTTGACATTGTTGTCCTCAGGGGTAGAAGGAAGCGACGTACATTCATATGGTAACTTAAAGTACGACTTGTCCACAGACGTTGTATATCCTCTCCATAATGTTTCCCTAATTAGATTCGCCCGCTCCACAGTAAAGGCCAGTGGCTTGGTAGTTGGTGGTGTGTCGTCATTGTCGTACTGAATACACCATGTTTCCGTGGTAACAGGATTGTTACCAGTATCCCTCCTCCAAAGAATACATGTTTTCCATTCCACGGTATTGGTTCCATTAAAGGCGAAAGAAATCGGAACACGCTGAATCGGCATAGTGGGAACTTGCTTCACGGTACAAGGAGTCCTCCAGTTGGACAGAACATGGCGGTACTAGATAGGAAACCAGCAAGAAATTTGTCAAGTCCAAATTTAGTTGTAACATTAAACAATTATCTAAACCTCCTCTCAAGGCAACCAATTTGATTGGACATTTTGGAAGATTTTACCAACTGGCTCAAAAAATAGAATGAATCACATTTATCATATCTAGTCTTCAAGACAAACAAAATGAATAGTCATTTCTAATCTTTAGGGCAAAGAAAATGCATGGTCACTTTATACGGCTCAAAATTTAGAATGAATAACACCACTCATTTCTACTCTTAAAGAAAAACAAAATGAATGGTCACTTATCAGCTGGTTCAAATGTAACATTGAATTACATCACTAGTCTGTATAAAACATTAAAAGATGAAGTCCTACAAACTCGAAACTTGTTCCTTACGAAAGATAGTGTTGCAAAGTAACAATGAAAATGCCTTTCATTTTGTCAAAAGCTTAACGAGATTATCATGTCAAGGACAGAGCGACATATTAAACAAACAGCAAATGCAGGTTTCATTTTCCCATTAAGAACGAACGATCACACTTAGATAATCAACATTCATTTTCGTTCAATCTTTCGATTCCACCAAAAGTATATTTTAAAATCATTATTGATAGAAATTATATAAATAATTCGTACAGCCCTGCACTTGTTTACGAAATATACAGGTAGTGTCGTATTTATACATATGCAATAGTGTATCTGTTATTTACCCTGTAAAACCCGTTGCTGCTTGGAAGATAGAAAAAGCTCTCATGGATTTTCTTAATGTTGGTGTCAATTCTTAGTGTCCTGTTTTGGAGGTTTTGGAAGTACTGCGTCTGATACCAACGACATGTGGTGCCTGTTGAGCTCGTGTTACACTCCTTAGTATCGCCATACACTCTGTATGTTTCACCAAAATTGTACGCTGGCCTCTCGGGAACCTGGTTGCAACAAACAAAACCAACTAGTAGCGCTAGTAACGTAATGGCCAACTCGTTCTTCATTCTAGATGGAGTAACAATCTGAAAATAAAGAACAAGGATAATCAACGTTTTTGGGTTAAACTGATAGGAGAGAATTTTTTATTTTCTCTTTTAGTAGGCTGAAAATCAAATAAATGACAAAGAATTTATATTGGAGGCATTTATTGGAATGTCAGAGCAAAATAATAATGACAACAAAATCAACAACAACAATAATGATGATAATAATAAGAATAATAATAATGATGATAATAATAATATAATAAAATTAACAACAATGATGGTTAAGATAATAATAAATATACTATTAATGATAACAAAAGTTGTAAAAATGACTGTGTTAAAGGTGACTGTGAAATTAGAGGACCACAAGCCTTCTAAACCGGGACACCATATCTACTTAAACTTTATTTAAAAATCCCAACTTGTAGGAAATATTTCCAGCAAGGACACCTAAAAAAGTTTTGGCAAAACGATCTGGGTATATGCATCAATTCATATAAACGCAGTAATATTTCTAAACTTAGCAAATTTTTGTTCATTTTTGCTTTTGCAAATAATCAGGAAAAACATTTGACGATTTACAAACTTTAGTTGTTGCTCTCTTTATGCTAAATCTTATTTTTCGGCTTATTTGTAAAAATAAGAAAAGACATTCTAGTGACATCTTGTTTGTTACCTTTGACAAACGTGTAAGGCTTGTGTTTGGTTTAACAGAACTTATAATATTTAAATGTGTTCAGAGCGGAATATGAATCTGGACGACAGATTCCTGCAAGGAGCTTAGAGTCTTAAGTCACCGCACTAACTGAGTTAAGTTTCACTCACTTCGATTTTAGGTGGCTTAAGTAAATGTTCAGATATGATTTTGGGAAAATGATGAAAATGTTACTACACCAAAAAGCGATGTAAAACAATTTAAGGTGACGTAAGACGATTTAGGGTAAGTTAAGACGATTTAAGTGAAAATGACGATGAACTGTTTCGGTGATTCTAAAGAAACAGTTGTATAAAATTTTAAGTTGAACACCAAAAAGAAAAGAAGAAAGGTTTTTTGGCGTTTCGGACGTCAGTCCTCCGTCGAAGTCAAGAGCTGACGTCAAAAACCTAACCTTTCTTTTAAGTGATGTAGGATAACTTTAAAACGGCTTAAGGCATTTTAAAGTGCATTTAGGACCTAGAGCAGATCTTGTGTTTCATTAAATCCTTTGTAAACGTTAACAACATATAAACTGAGTAACCAAGGCGATAACTACAGATACAGTCTTTAATCAATTTAATGCATATGAATGATTATCTTTGAGCCTTTTAGCTTTAGAGAGGATTTTTCGTCGCAAGAGACGTTTTTTCGCTTGGGATTCCTTCCTACGTACACTTTACTGGACGTAAATAGCAATAACTCACGTTGTATGTCAGTCGGCTATTACAAATCTTGTCACGAATTTTAAGATAAAAACAAAGCAATTTTGTCTAGTATCATTTTTCAGTTCAGCTGATCTGGTAATATCGTATTGCTAGTGTGTGATATTTTTAAAAGAAAATTTAAACACTTAGAGCTAAACGAAAAGTTAGCAATTTGTTTTATTTCATGGGACTATAAAAATGGCGATTGAAATCACCAAATGGAAATCGTTAGGGAAACTCAAATTGCAACGCTCAGTAATATTACATTTTATCATATAGACTCTTTTTTGTTTGGTCATCAAAGCTTTGTCAAAACATAAAACAAACAGCAGTAATAAAAATGTTCTTTGTGAAAGGAATCATTTTTTGTAAACTTGACGTTTCTTATGTTCCAAAATACATTTTCAAAGTATGTAAGTAATAACGAAAAAAGCGAGAGGAGTGGGATTGAATGGAAAACAAAACAAGACTAGTAAAGTGAGCGCTCAAGATATTTACATTAAGAGCTGGTTTAAGTTCTTGTATTAATAATGTAACTTTATTTTGCATCGTTGATTTGTTCTGCCGGATGCAAGAATCTCAAAGTGATCCCACTTGATGTGTCCAGTGACGTTGATGTGATCAACAATTGCAGAAGTATTTTCTTTACTAGTGAGCGCTTTAAAATATTCTTTTTCCTATCGTTGAGCCGTCGCTTAGTATATCCTATATAGAATTCAGCACATTCCAAAAAATTATATACATTATTACATTATGTTAGATCCAATTATACATTTTGTTTTGGTAAAATTTGAGAATTAACTGACTAGATTAGTATCTACAACCTTCTCTTCTTTTACTGAAATGGAAACCTCAAAAAAGACAGCAAAACTAACCTAAAATACATTTTGAATAAATTCAAAACGATAAAAAGTTTGAAATCTCCACGCTATATATACTTAAGTATATCATTATTAACCGATGGTAAATTTCTGACACTATATAAGTTACAAGATAGTGCGAAATATACATTGATGTCGTTCTTTTTGATACCAGTATCTTACCTTCACTAGAACCGCTTTATTGCTTCTTCAGCTTGTCTAGGCAATTAAAACCACTGCTCCTGCAAATAAAACTGAGATGAAACCTCAATAAAGCTATATTTATATTAGCGTGATGCAACTATTTTTAAATAATAGCGACGAAACGGAAATTTTTTGTATTGGTTCTCGCGTTTTCAATTGATTTTCGTCAGCATTTGTGCATTGCGTCTGTGTATAATGAATAGAAATGCCTTCTAGAAACACGGGACATTTTTTCTAAATTACCAGCAAGCGAACATGTAACTGAAATAAATCGAAAACATATGATTTAAAGTTTGATTACGTCTATTGGAATTTTTCGGTATTGGTCCCTGCGTTTTCAATTGATTTTCGTCAGCATTTGTGCATCGCGTCTGTCTATGATGGAGAGAAATGCCTTCTAGAAACACAAATCACTTTCTAAATTACCAGGAAACAAACGTTTTTCTGAAATAAATCTAAAACAATGCATTTAAAGTTCGATTATGTCTACTGGAATTTTTGGTATTGGTCCTTGCATATTCTCCTGACCCTTGTCATCATTCAACCATTGCCTTTTAATCAATAGGAATGCCTTTTAGGAACATAACTTTCCTAAATTAACAGCTTACAAACAATAGCCTAAAATAAGTCCAATTTTTGACTCAGTCGATTTTATACCAAAGCGAAGCAAGTTAATTTGTTTATTTATTTTGGCTTTTTATCATAACAATTTTCTGTGACACTTTTTTCGCGATTGCTTAAAATAGCTGATTAGTATCTTATAACACACAAAAAGCTAATGTTAGTATCTACTATGACCTGCCATTAAATCGTGAATTATTCAAACTTAGGGCGGTTATCAAAACACTTGTAAGTCCTTACATCAATCTTATCAATCTTAGCGATGTATCAGCACTAAAGAATTCTTTAAGGTGGTTCTATATAGTTTATTTTGGCGCGCGAAGCATGGGTGCGAATGGCGCAAGCGCACGTGTATTTAAATGAAAAGAAAAAAATAAAAATAAACATAGCGGCGAGGGTTTTAAAACGCAAATTGGGCTCATTTCAGACAGTGATGTTTTTTGAAATTTGGCACATGGATAGGATTTTTCTTTTTGTCGCTGTTAAAAAAAATCATCAAATTTTGTACATACATTAATGTAATACGCGTCAAAAACGAAAATTGCGAATTCCTCCGAAAATTACGTACAGATTTTCTTGTAGCTTTGTCAGTTGAGAATCCTTGGATGTTTACCCTGTTTCCCCCAAAACAAAGAAAATTCACCGTGTAGAAACTTAGAAACACCGTCTAGAAGTCAAGTAGGTTCAAAACACAACCCCAAGAATTTCTCTCAGTAGTTGGCATAGCAACAAAATTTAGCTTCTAAAAGAGTCTTTCATACGTAGTCTAAGGCTGTAGGTTTTTATTATTGTTCTTCTACCGAGTGCTATGTGATAAACATTTGCTAAGGGAGAAATTGTTTATGCATATGTAATATCCAAAGCTTTGTGTAATACTACATAAAGCCACCTTAATTTGGTCTCAAAAATTGTTTTATAGTTTTGAGCTGATACTGTGTTCTGTTTGTGTTTGGCCAGGAAATTTGTCGTCCCTGAGGAAAATAGGCAAAAGATTTCTCTACGAAGCAACATTTTGATGGTTGAATACACGCTTTTTTTTCTTTAAGAAGAAACTTTATAAGAACAACCAGCTGAGATTTGCCCAAGAATTAAGAACAATCACCAAACTGCAGTTTTGATTAGACCGATTTAAGAATTTTATTTAATCCTTGTACACAGATTGAGAAGTACATGTAAGTTCATAATAACATTTCTCAAACTCATTAATAATTCATCATGTTAAAACAAACGAAATCATAACCGTGACCATGGTTTGGATACGTGATCTTAATTAGCATAAATTTTTACGATTTTATTTCTTCGTTTACTCCTTAGTTTTAGTTTCGATTGAGAAGATATATCAAACACGAGAGACAGTGTTTCATCACGTTTCCAAACACTTCGAATTTCGTCAAAAATACTCCGCTGCGCGTCGTATTTTCGACTCTCTTCTCAGTGTTTGGATATGTGATGAAACACTGTCTCTCGTGTTCGATATATTACTTCTAACCGCTCTTGTCATTTTTTAAAAAGATTTTATCGCATACCGCTGGATGAAACAATAACAAACACCGCCTTTTTATTTTTTCCGGGCAACAAATCCACTGTTTGGAAATATCAGGAAAGAAGAGCAAGTTAAGAACAATTTGAGGCTGAAATCGCCAAAAAGTTAAGAACAGCCCAGCCTAAAAAAAAGCGCGTGTACACATTTGCCAAGACTTACAGTTTTAAATTGGCTATTGTGAATAGAACTAGTGAGGGGAAAAATTGTGCTTATGCAAATTTTTGGTTTCTCCGAACAAACTTTTGGTAAATTAAGTTCAACTACATCAAAGAGATCGTACAGTATTTAAAATTTTCAGCTAACATTTTGATATATGTGTTTTTTTCAGTTAAAAATAACGAAAACGCCACAAAAGATGCCTTTATGCCTTAATTGCATTTCTGAACAAATTAGTTTACATAATGAAAAAAACGCAGACACACAAACAGAGTCTTAACTCTATTTAAGAACAAAAAGTTAAAATATTAACATACACAAATTCATCTCAGAAATATTTATAAAGATTAAGTCGTGACTCTCTTTAGAATGCCATGATAAGAGGTATGATCTGTAATGCCATCATGATAGTTTGTCGTTCCGGCCTTTTTTAGTTATTAGATTATTTATCAAACCATAGAAAAGACTAATACTCGAAAATCAAAGGCCTAACGACAGTTGATGGCATTTTATTGAGAATCTATTTTCTATGAATACGTTTTTTCTGATAAACATCTTTAACCAATGACGCAGAAACAACGGAATTTTTATGGCTCCACTTTGGAATATTCAAGTCCATTGCTAATTAGTTTTGTTTTTAAGAAACACGAAAAAACAAAACTTTTAATCCTTTCCTATTTGAAGAACGAATTATCGAAATCACTTATTTTATTTGCTTTTCTGGATAAACATGCCTTTGTTTTTTAGTTTGGAGCGTTTACTTTTTTAAGTCAAGCGTGTTTGTGCATAACTTTGGTATATTTTTGTCTATCAATGTGCTGATGCCTCTTTGTGTTGTATCCAATTATCCACGTGCACTTAGCAAGTTAATGAACCAGTTGCAATACAATTATCCAGTAATTACATAACGTGATAATTACCAGCTTTGACTCAGCATTGTTGGCAGTTTCGTTGTCTTCAAGACAAAGATTTGGAAATGCGGGCACAAAACAAGCGTTCTTGTTGTATGGTAAGTTTTTTTTACGTACAACTTTAACATGCTAGTTCTTTAACCAAGCAAACCGCTTTACCGCAAAACTCCCCAATCTTTTTATATCTTCCTTTGGGATGACATGAACTAAGTATCATTATAAACAGAAATGTCTCAATAACAATATATAAACAATAATATAAATAACAATTGAACAATAACAATATACATGTATAAACCCTGCAGCCTCTCAAAGCATTTTCAAAATATTTTAACATAAAGTTGAGCTGATGCTCGAAAACGTTTGTTTCACAAAATTGTAAGCTTTTATGTTTTAATTATAGATAATTTATTATCTGGAGAATTATGTCTAAGCAAAAGAAATTGATTAGTGTCCCGTCGTGAAAAAGTCAAAAGGGAGTTTAAGCAACGACAACGTCAACGACGACGGCTCAGAAAAAATATATTCTTTAAGCCCCTTTCAAACGGTGGATGATAGTTCATGATAGTTTGGGGCTGAAAACTATTATCAACTATCATTTACTATCATGCATGCGTTCAAACGAGCCATGATAGTTGATGATAGTTCAAAATAAATCACGCAATCAGTCTCTGGTGC
>JAOEHV020435335.1:0-10382 GCA_025447995.2 Isaurus tuberculatus | reverse complement strand
TCGTTGTTTGTGTCAAAAGATCTCACTCGCTCGTACCTCGCTCGTTCGGTTTTTAACACAAACAACTCATGAATAAAACCCTGTACACCCCATTTCTATAACGTATAATATATATAATTTCGTTTTGTGTCTTTCAGAGCACGATCCTAAGTAACAGAAGGGGGCCAACTGCAACGGACTACAAACAGATGAACCTGCTTTACAAGTGTAGTGGAGGCGGTGCCGGTGGAGGAGGAGGGGGAGGGGGTGGAGGAAAGGGATCCCGAAAAGTTAATGGAGGAAAGCAGCATTTCCAGTTACAATCCGGAGCGCAAGCTTGTGGACACGATCCCGGACAGGTCTTCATTTGTGGCGAAAGATGAGAGTTTGAAAAGAAGTCTGGTTCAGGGCGATTAAAGTACAAGGTCTTGGGAGGGGCAGGGGGACTGGGTTGGGGTGGTACGTAATATCTCTGTTCTAGCGGTCCTCGAAATAGCCCCTGATATCGAGGTTGTTGAGCAAAAACGGATGATCCTAAAAATAAAAGTAAAAAATGGGAACTGTCATTAATGCACGTTTTGAAGAATCTGTTTTCATTTTCATCCACTTGAAACACCTAATGACAAACACCGATACCGACGTTCGAGTCTCGAAACATGAACTCTTTCATTACCAGTAAAAGTCGGTCTAAACCAACAGTAATTAGGCTAAGAAGAGTAACTAAACTGCCTTAAAAAGATTTTTTAGATTAACTAATTGGATATAGATCTATGCTATTTATTAGCACTGTGAACTAAACTTGAATGGTCTGAGCATCACTTGTGAAGAGAGAGTGAAAATTTACAAATTTTCGAGCACTAAAAGTTTTTAGTTAATGATTATTAAAATATGAAATCGAAACCTTTGAAATGAGTTCTAGTTCATAGAGAGTAGAACTGACCTTGAGGTTTGGTATTTCCAAACGCTATGCAAAGTATAACTGTACACAGAGCCAAACACGACCGGACGTCCATTATGCTAGATCTCTGGCACGCCTGGGCAGTTAACAAAAAAAAGAAAGGTAATGAATAAATGAGTGAAAAAATCAATCAATCAATCAATCAATCAACTTTATTTCACAAGGGTAACACTTGGTAGTAATACTGATGAACTTGTGTCTCTCGATAAATAATAACTTATAAATAAATAAATGATAAATTAAAGCAATGCTAAATACATTAAAATATAAAATATAAGATTACACTCATGATAATAATTATGGACTAACAAGAAAGATAGAATGCTTAAGTTCGGAGACAAATATATAAAGCTGTTAATGAGAATATAATGAATTGATTA
Organism: Isaurus tuberculatus; assembly: GCA_025447995.2. NCBI lineage: Eukaryota > Metazoa > Cnidaria > Anthozoa > Zoantharia > Zoanthidae > Isaurus > Isaurus tuberculatus. The sequence continues at coordinate 9,065 of JAOEHV020435335.1, read as the reverse complement.
ACATTAATATAAGTATCAGTAAAATATATGTACAAAGATTTCTTCAATATTGTTAAATTAGAGCAACACTTGATATTATTAGGAGGTAAGTTCCAAAAGCTTGTAGCAGATACTTGAAAGCCTCTCAAGATCTCCTATAATCAGATACTTGAAAAGTCCTATTAATGTTTAGCATCATGCACCAAGCAAGAGGGAGCGACGTGTAGAGATTCAAAAATTAAACGAATACCAAGCACTAAAAATGGTCACCGTCCTTTGGCAGCCCTTCAAATGTAAAGCCTCACAAGGTCTCCTATAATCAGATCAAACCATCTAGTACGAGTCCTCTTTCAGCCCGTTCCTACCGCATCAAACTTGAGTAGGGCCCTAGTTGGATAATCTTTGGGTACGTGGAGTGTTTGCCCATACCAACGGATGCGCCGGTCAGCTATAAGGTGTTGAGCAGCAACTAATTGCGCTTACAAAGCTCAACTGTGGAAACACGGTGGTACCAAATGATGTTTTCGATGGTCGTCGGAGTTCGGCTCTCGAAAACTTCGATCCTTTCGTAGGGACCATTTTTCATTAGGGGCCAGATAAACATCGAACGATTCCTTTTAAAATACCACTTTTCTCCTGTAAAACGCTGCCCCAAACACATACACGAAATCATGTTCGAATCCCAGGGTTCTTACAATGACTGATACTAGGCTGATCTTGGTCAGACGTTGATTAAAAATTACTTATATTTTCTTTGTGTTACACGTAACTAATTATTTCATTCAAATATTTTATGAAGACGTATTGACTCTTTTGGGATCAGCAAAAAAAAATAAATTTCTTTGCACACTCCGGATCCTAATTTGAGAATTTTTTTTGTTTTAAAAACCGAATTAATTGTTTGTACCGATTGTACTAACATACCCGGGAACCGGTTACCGGCCGGTGAGATTCGATGAAGAGATTAAATTTCTACGTCGTGAAAACGCATCCAGCTGCCATCTTTTGATAACAAATAATGCTTTTAATCAAAGGTAATTTTTCACTTCCACATAACTAACTACCGTACTTTATTATTTAAAAAAGCTAAATCTTTTTACAAACCTAATGGCACATAGAGCCATCGCTTATCTCCGGTTTCCGTAGTTTTAAGCGGATGAGAGTCCTTGACTCCTCCTGGACGGGACACTAATCCATCACAGGTTAGCTCCCAGCCGGAGCTGGTACTCATTTACCGACCTCGTAAGGATGGAAAGCTGAGTAAGCTTTGGCGGAAAAGAAGGTCACACAAATGTTCAAATTTCGGCAGAGCCGAGGAATCGAATCTGGGACCTTGTGGTTGAAAGGCATAGATCTTAACAGCTGCGTCAACCACGGAACCTTAAAAATGCATTTAAAAATGCGCAGTATTTATCTGTTAGATGGAAGGGTTGCGAGGTTACCTTGTTTGTCTTGATTAGCAAAACATTAAACAACCTGCTGTTTCTTATTTAATGTTCAGAGAGAGTATTTTGCCTTTAGAGTTTACACTTGAAGAGAAGGTTTGATGAAGCCAGACGAAACACGCGGTTAAAAGCAAGTTCTAAAATTATGTTTTAAAATCTCACCTCTTCTTGGCCGTTACCTCTTTGAATTAACTATGGTTTCGATATCCCTGAAATAACCAGATATATGATCCTTAAAAAAACATTTAACTTCGATATTTTTCCTCGACAAATTTATCCACGTCTAACTAAATGATCAATCAAGTGTAATTGAGAATAAACTTCAGAAAATGTGATTTACTTTCATGAGAAATTTCGATAGTTCCCAAAGGCAAGTTATTGAACAGTTCGTAATACCACTGGAATGTTTAATGAATGATGTCATTGAAGCGTAACGAATCGCGAGTACCTGCATTCATGGAGGCTGGGATCAAACTTGTGTGCGAACTTTTAATCTAAGCGCAGCAGTGTCTTTCTCAGAAAACTTGAAATGTTTAAAAAAAAATACGTGCGATATAATTATAAAAAACAACGAAATAAATTAGTTTCAGTAAAATTCTAACTTTGAACAAAAATATTAAAAAAACTGAAAAATGCTAAAGTAAAACTAAAACTTTCCTTCAACCTTCATGTGTGTAAGAAATGACAGTTTTCTTTTCGAGATGCTAACAAGCTCTAAATACATTCTATACTATAAATTAATGCTTACGAATGAATAAGGAAGAAGTGGAGAAATTGTCTTGATCTTTTAGATAAAAAAGAAGGCTGTCTTGGATTGGAAAAATTGGTTAGAAAGACGGAGATGGCAAAGAATAGCTAGTGATTGGATTTCTTCCGGTGAACAAGTAGAAAGATGGAGACTGCAGACGTTACTTAAGGTAGAACGGAGATGTGATAAAAGGCAAAGGTTGCCGGGTATCACTATAACCGAGCACTGAAAAGTGTCTTCAAAAAAATTCTGACACCATGTTCGCAAACGAAGGAAAAGGTCTACGTCTACATCTGTGAAAATCACAACGAAATTAAACTTTCTCTATAGCCTTATAGGTGGATGAGATTTTCACTTTACTAGACAAGCTGCGGAATGTAAATCCCAAATTTAATGAATTCTTGGTAATACAGTTGCAAAATGTTTTATTTCTGCACAAATTGATAATATATTTTCATACACCCATAGTTTCTATCAGTCTCGTATTGGTTATTAATGTTAGACTAATGAAACGTCTTTTATATAAACATAGAACTGCGCTATACTCTCTTCAAAACGAGGCTAATGACGAAGTGCAAACAGTTAAAAAAACAAGCAGCTACACTGGCTAAAGAAGAATATACCTTGATCATTTTTGAACATTTTTACCACTTCACATTTACACTGCAACGACGGGGCTTTTTTCGTTTCTTTCTTTCTAAATTCGTAGTTTTTTAAACAAAAGTTTATATAGGAACCAAATACCAAGCTTACATAAACATTTTTCGGGTATCAAAAATATTCTCCGAATCTACAAAAAGATTGAACCTATGTGAGTTCCCGTGGGTCAGTGGTAGAACGTCCGACTTATATACGGGAGATCAAAGATTCGCTCAATAAATCTAAGGCTTTGTTCTCACTTGTATTTATTTGTTAATATAATAATAATTGCAGTGAGTGAAGCACGTGCCGCGGTTAACCTGTGAAGTATGCATTTGCTAGGATCGTTTGAGATTTTTTTTCGTTCGATCCATTGATTTACAGCGTTTAGACCATCGCCTTGCTTTTATATCGACGAGATGCAAATAACCTAGGCTCTACTTTGTACGACGGTCGGTTGTCGGACCAGCGAAGACACGTTCGTTGCCAGGCAAATATTTAGCGTTCGATTATTGTCACGGCAGATGATGTAATCAAATAAAGGTTGAAAAGTTTAATCGTCGCTGTAGGTATATTAAGGGGAGTCTTAAGGTTGCCTCCCACCTCTATGATCTGGGTTCGACTTCCGGGCTCGGCATGTGGGCTGAGATTTGTTGATCTCAATCTGACTCTGAGGGTTTTTCTCCGAGTACTCCGGTTTTCCTCCCTCAGCAAAATTGACTCCCAGCTGATTAAATCTGGCTGTGGTGCTGTGCTCCGAGGTTATGTATGGATCGCGCTCTGGGGCCGAGCGCCTAGACGGCAGCACAGCTTCTTCGGTCCGACCTCGTTAAGGCTGCGTCATTGGAAAATCAGCCTCTGGCTGCAAGAAGGCGATTTGCAAACAACCCCTTTACCTTTACCGACCCCTTTAGAAGGAAGCTGACGTTTCGAGCTTTATGTATTGTCAGTTGAAAGCCCTAAACTCCACCTCGAGACAAGGTGGGGAAATGTGGGGAATATGATGAATGAATTTGAAAGCATTTTTTTACCCCTGAAGGTTGGGGATTTTTGAAGTTTGATGTTGTGCATTTTTACCTAGGGGGAACTAGAGTGATGAGGATTTGTCTTGGGCCAGACTATACCATCTTGTAATCCTGGGTGGAATTAATCCGACCAGATCATTCTTGTGGAAACTTGCAAGTTGTGAATGTTGCCTTTCTTTTAAAAATTCACCAACAAGATGGCAGCTTACATCGTTAACTTACTTTTTGAGAGTTGCTAGCGCTCGAAACGTTAATCAAATAATAACAATTGCAAGACATTAGTGTGCCAAATTTTTAGAAAACTTATAAAACTAAATCTCAGGCATGAGATTATAGAAAAAGACTACAACTTTATTTGTTAAAAAACTGAAAAAAATTTACAACTATACGTTTTTAGTGTAAACTTATTCTAAACAACAACATAGGCCAAAAAAAGTATTACTAAGTGCCCGTACGTATGTTCGATTCTATCAACATTTTTGAGATAAATGAGTTATGTCATTACAGTCTTTACTGACTGAGTCTGACAACAAAATCACTCGAATGCCATCAAAATCATGATAGGACAGATAATAACCTGGAGCCGGTTGTACAAAAGTTGTATAAAGTTATCCACTAGATAAGAGTTATCCTCTGTATAGATTTTCTATAGATTTTATTCTCTGGATATAAATTTATCCGCTGGATAGCACTATTCACCCTTCGTACAACTGGCCTGATGATTTATCAGCACAGTCAGCTTTGTATTCTGAGAATATACCAAGAATAGTCCACTGAAGTCTAAAATATGACAAAAGTATAATAATATTCAGTTTTACACAGTGTCCTTATTGAAAAAGGGAGTGTAGACCGAATGCTATTGTATTGGGGATTTTAAATACTTAGTACGCCTCGCCATCAATCATGGCGTCATGTTGGGAGTCGTCCGAAGACTCATCCTCTTCTTCATCTTGATCTTCGTCTTCATCATCAGCTTCCTCGCGGTCGCTATTCCTGAGAGGAGTCTTGGACTTTTTAAAAGTCTCGTTTACGACATCCTGCGCCCCCGCATTCTCTTCAGTTGAATCCCTGTCGTCTTGGTTTACCTCTGTGACGATGTCTGAAGAGGTTTGCGTTAATTTAGGTTGAATAAATTGTGAGTGTTGGAAAGCTGGGTTGTTAGAATAATCTTCTAAGACCTTGTCTCCAGCTTGCACTTGTGCGACCTCTGATGTCTTGACTGAGTTTTCACATTGTGCACAACTGTTGTCGTAAATCAGCTTCTTCAAGGGCAAACATCTTCAGTGATGGGAAAAGAAACAAAAAGATTAAACTGAATAATGTTAAACGAAGTATTAATGAGTATTAATATATTATATTCTGTGTGAATTTGAGTTTTTCAAAACTTAGAGATTTCTGGCGATCAGTTTTTGCTTGGGGTCTAGGACTCCCCTAAGATCTTCTTTATGATTTCCATAGGGGGTGTCGTAAATTAAATTGATTTAATACTGCTCAACGTCCATTGGTCGTTAAGGATTTACAATCTCCCCCCCCCCCCCCTTCCTCCTTCACTTCATTTATTGTATTGGTGTTTATTACCCCCCATTTAATTTACCATTTGGGGTTGACACATTTCACGGTAATTCCTCTGCAGCCTTCGTGCTAATCCAGTTGCCACACGAATACAAACATCGGCAAAAATCACCGAAGAAAACAAAAACCATCATGATTTCTTGAAATTAGCTGGTCTCTATTCTCCAATTGAAACTTTTTGCTAAGTATTATTCACTAATCTACCAGAGGGAGATGAAGACATTCGATTCCGACTGGTTCTGTAGGAAAGTGTGGTAGCTTCAAGTTGTTTTGGTTTTCTTCGAAGAACGAAATGCAGGGACATCAGTCCACCCTTCATCGACGTCTGTGTTTTTAGCATTTTTTTCTTAACTTCCACTGGCAACTTTCTTGATCCCGTTATGAGTTTACCCCGCTTACTTGTCATTTTTTTGTTACTGTTTACATGGTTTGGAGGATGAGCTCATCCCTGGTTGAACTCGTCTCGGTTAAGCACTAGTATGAGATGACAACCCGGGGTGGAAGTTTCCACATAAACAGTTCTCTCGGGATGGATGTTTCATATTTAACAATCATTCCAAGAGCGTGCGTTGGATATGAGATGGTAAATAGCTAACGAGGCGCCTAGCGCCGAGTTGGCTATAAATAATCTCATATCCAACAAGCGCGAATGGAATCATTGTTTAAATTTCAGTTACGTACCGTTAAATAACTTCATACTGAAATGCTTTCTTCGTTGTCGCTGGTACAGAATTATCCAAAAGTCTTTATTTCTTCATCAGAAAACTTGTAAAATCTACTTTGTAATGCCATTTTCCCAGAGGGAACTTTCGTACAAAATTTTCGGCTTGGCAACAGTTTACAGTCATTTTCCATATATGGTCATTCGGTATATGAGCTGATAACCGAGATTGAGTGAACCATTCAGAATGCTAGAAATGCAATATTCTCGGTTGAAAATTTAATAAAAACAATTATTCCAGGCGGGATGAGACGAGTTATTTTTCATCCAGGGGTTTCGGGACGAAACTGCTCATGTAAATAAAATATTTCTGGTCCCGGGACGATTTTCTTTCCGGGGCGAAATTCATCCAGCCTATCCAGGGGCGGATCCAGAATTTTCTTAGGAGGTGGTGGACCACTAAGGAATGGCGTAACTGACTCCAAACTTCAGTGCCATACTACCATTTTTACACCGTTTTTAAACATAAATTCTTCAACCTCGTCTCTTGCTCCACTTCAACTAAAACTGACCTAAACGGAAACAGCCGTGGCTCTTATAGCTCAGTTGGTATAAGCATAGCCGAGTTGGAGTAAAGGGTTCGAATTCCGATCATGTTCGAACTTTTTTTAAGCTTCATATTGATTTGCTTTAATTTCGTTTATGAACGCATGAATTATTCGTAAGGTTGCTGCAATGATATGATTATACAATCTTCAACCTTAAAATTCCGAATTGCGCCACAGGTAGCCCAAGCTCAAGATTAGTGTTGATTTATAACTGATTTACAGTAAATGTATGGGAATTTATATGAACTTAATAAAATATGATTTTCTTACCTTAATTTGCATCAAAACCCACTGAAACGTCCATGGCGTCTTTATGAATCCCTATAATATACCGTTGCTGAGTTTGAGCGAGATTTGTTCAGTTTAACTTGCCCTTCCCCCACCAGTAATAAGAGAAGAAAAGGTTGGAGGCAGGATCTCTCAAAGGGCCTTCGAACGGCTCAACTCCAAGGACATTTTCGCCTTGAATTCCAAACCTCTTCGAAATCACCACCTTAACACTGTCGAGGGAAGAGTTTGTCAATGTTCTCGTAGCCACATAACTGCGATCGATCCTTTTTCCGAGTCACCAGCCCGCTCGTTCTCCGGCAAAACCACCTCCAAAAAATGCCATTTTATCCGCGACAGTCGAAATCCGAGACAGGAAAACCGTTAAAACACGGCCATGCCTGGTATCGAGTACCAAAAAAGACTCCATTGGGAGACTCAGCGGAGTACAATCACCACCCAACTGTGACTACCCTGAGGAATAATCGTCTGTCCTTTAGGCTTTTAAGTAATTACGAATTGAGCGATGGAAGCTTCACTTTCCTGTGATGATTTACTAGAACACGCGAAAGATTATCAGAAACGGAATGTCGATCACTTCACCGCTCTGACTTTTCGCGTGTAGTAAATCATCGCAGGTAGTGAAGATTCCATCGCTCAATTCGTAATTACTTAAAAGCCTAAAGGACAGACGGTTTGGAATTCAAGGCGAAAATGCCCTTGGAGTTGAGCCGTTCGAAGGCCCTTTGAGAGATCCTGCCTCCAACCTTTTCTTCTCCTATTACTGGTGGGGGACGGGCAAGTTAAACTGAACAAATCTCGCTCAAACTCAGCAACAGTATATTATAGGGATTCATAAAGACGCCATGGAAGTTTCAGAGGATTGTGTTGCAAATTAAGGTAAGAAAATTATATTTTATTAAGTTCATATAAATCCCCATACATTTACTGTAAATCAGTTATAAATCAACACTAATCTTGAGCTTGGGCTACCTGTGATTACGCCTGTACCCTTGGCATGGTTTCTTAAAAACTAAGTGACTAGTTAGGTACCTGTATTTAATTTCCAGGTATTTGTATATCTGTGGACAGATTATGGTCCCCGCTTTAGATAGAACGTCGCTAGAGGCAGACACTTCGCATTTAGGAACTCCGTCGCAAAGATCTTTTATTTGATGATTGACCGTAAGTGCCTGTTCTTCACATACTGAGCTGGAAAATAAACGACAAGATTTGATAAAGTAAGCAATTTTTTTTAAGATTAAACTGCTATTCTAATTTTGCCTCAGTAACCATGTTATTATATTGCCATAACTCAACAACGGCAGCAAAAACTACTTCATTTTATAGATGCCAGTGTTTGACTAGTGTGGCGGTCTGAGAATGTCATCGTGCTGAGATTGTATTTTGTCTATTGCGCATGCCCTAGCCAGGCTAATTAAACATAATCACAGGAAAAAAAATCTAATATTTACCTAAACCCTAACTTATTCATTGATAACCCAAAACGATTAAAAGTGCCCGTGTTAACGATAGAAAAAAGCAAAAAGCAAAAGCCACCCAAACTCATCTCCGCGGTTTGGCCAGAACCTTCATGCATGCGCACAACCAGCTTCACCCGAGTACCTACAATGCAAGTAACTGGAGGATGGAACTAGCTATTTTATTTCTTAAAAAATACAACCAATCAGATGCCTGGAAAGCCGGAAAATTGTTCATTCCCAGTAACTTACCTGGATGAGACAACTTGACTAGGACAGGTTGTTTTGTCCCTTCTGCCAAACATCGTCTTGGTGATCTCAATTACATTATAGATGTTTTCACACTTAATATACGCTTTTTGGTCTTCACATACAATTTCTGTTTTCTAAAGAGGAAGTTTATGGGAAGGACAAACACTTTAGAAGTAATGAAAATATTTTTATCTAATTTGATTATAAGCGAATAATTTCATCTACACGAATTCATCGACAAGAATTGCCCTTGATTTTTCTTTTTAACAAGTATATCGAATATGTGCATGCAACGTTATATAGTAACTGATTTTTTTAATCTTTTATAAAAAAGACTAAATCTTGCAAGGCCGGCGCAGCAGGGGGCGGCTGCCCCCCCCCCCTTTCC
>JAOEHV020435232.1:0-10384 GCA_025447995.2 Isaurus tuberculatus | reverse complement strand
TTTCGTGTACTTACAAATTCCCGCGTGCTTCTATAACTCAACATAGCGCGCGGGCTCGTTTTCTATTTCTATATTACGGCACAGCTCTTAATAAACGCTATACACTGTTAAAAGTGAAAATTAGTGCTGTTGGTTGACTATATTCAATTAAGCACTAGGTGAAAGTAAAAAAGAAGCTTGAAAGCAAGCTTAAAACTTCAGCAAAAAAAAATACTCGAAAAACTAAGGATAAAGTAAGTTGCAGGAATAAGCATTAATTAGAAAGAAGTGTGTTTGATCAAAAAAAAGTTCCAGAAAGACGAATGGTTTAAAGGTTACAAAAGGTATACAGAATCAACCATTTTTTACACTGTTATATAATAAAGTAAAGCACTTTAAATCTTTAAATAACACATAAAATAAACCAGTTGTTCTTTTACCTTCAATAATAGGAGATAGATTTTCAGAAACATCGTCTTTTTCTGAACCTTTCATCCGGGTGGCTTGCATTGTTTTCATTGTGTCGTCGTAAGGTTTGCTGGCAGATTCATCAACATTGGTAATGGTTTTGTTGTTATCCATCTTGCTGGTCAAAATAGCTATCTGAGTTTCCTCTTTCATTTTAACAATGTCATTTAAATTTGCTGTTTTCTCAGTGACTGTATACCCAACATCATCTTCATCTCCAGAAGCTACAGCGTACAGCTTTTCGTCTTTAACTATTTTTTTAAAAACTTCATCTTCCTTCGTTCCTCTCTCCGTCTTTGCTTCAACTCTTATATAAGTTTCAACTGTTTCTTCAAAGTTTTGATCGTCTCGATTAGCTTCATTTGCAGTATCCTTACCTGCACGGTATTCACTTGGTTTGACTTCAGAAACATATTGAGCTTCATTAAAATCAGACGTGCTTTGTTCACAGTTCAAAAATGGCTTTTCCTCCTTTCTACTAAGGCCCAAAGTTTCATTTTCCTGTATCAGCACACCATGCTCTGTTACTTGTTCCTCGATAAAGACATCGTCACTGCCTTCTGAGGACACTGTTGTTGAGACACTCTTGTCCTCTGCAGCAAAATTATCCCCACTCAGAGTTCTTATATCTTGCATTCCTTTGTATCTTACAAGCGTACCAGAACCTTCCACAGATATATTGTCTTCAACGTTATTACTTGGTCCTTGAACCGTTTCAAAGTTATCTTCTTTTTCGTTTTGTAATGAGGATTTACTACCGCTTTCAATGGATCTCCTTTCCGCGAAAAATACCAGAGGAATTTCTTCCTTCGTAGCCGTTTCTAAAGGACAGTCATTAGTATCATGCGTATGTCCATCAAAGAGAGTCGCGGGACCTTCGTCTTTAAAGATATCAGCTTGTTCTTCTTTTATAGCTTCAGGAAGGCCACCTTTAAAGGTTTCAAGAGTGACAGTATTAACAGCTTCTGAACTGCCATCTTTAATGGACTCGGGACTGACATCTTCATGGGTTTCAACTCTGCAATCTTTACAAGTCTCAGGACTAACAACTTCATGGAATCCTTGGCTTGAATCAATAAGTGGCTGAGGGCTGGTATTTTTATATGTCGCAAAGTTGACATCTTTCAGAGCCTCGGGACTGGCATCCTTAAGTGTTTCAGCCCTGATATCTTCAAGTTCCTCAGGACTTACGTCTTTAAGGACATCTGGAGTGATATTTTCAAGGGTATCAGAACTAATATCTTCACGAACACGAAGACTGTTAGCTTTAAAAGCATCGGGACTTGCATCTTTAAGAGCTTCAGAGCTAAAATTTCGAGGGACCTCCGGACTGACATCTATAAAAGGATCTGGACTGACATCTGTAAGAGTCTCCGGACTGAAATCCTTAAGGACCTCAAGAATATCAGTTTCTGCTGCCTCGGAACTGTCTTCCTGTATGTCATCAAGACTAGCACTACCTTCAAAAGCTTGAAAAACTTTGTTTTGTATCGTATCAGAAACGTCTTCTTGAAAAGCATCAGTTGCCTTTGCCTCACACGGTGAGCCATCAAACCGATCCTCCGAATGATAAACCGTGCTCAACTGTTGGTTCTCTGGGATAGGTTCCATTTTATCTACTGAAGAAACCACGGATAATCGTGTCGATGATTTCGTTCCTGTGCCTTGCACCGGAGGGGGGCTTGATCTAAATCGCTGTCCAATGACCAAAAGTTCCTTCAGTTCATCAAATTGTGCTTCTGCAGGGGGTTTTGACTTCTTGACATCTTCATTCGACTCGCCAACAAACTGATAAAGAAGTTCTTTGCTCAGAGGAAGATGAAATTGTAACTCGTTTGAAAACAAAACTTTGTCTGGTTCTGAAAATTTAGAAGAGCGTTGTATGTTAATAGCAGTCATGTACTAATGAGAATAGTAATTATAGTAACTGTAAGAGTAACAATTACAGTAACAGTAACCGTAATCGTAACAGTAACCGTAACAGTAGCAGTAACAGTGACAGCAATAGTAACAGCAACAGAGACAGTAGCAGTAACAGTGACAGCAATAGTAACAGCAACAGAGACAGTAGCAGAAACAGAAACAACAACAGCAACAGTGACAGCAGCAGTAACAGTGACAGCAACAGTGACGGTGACAGCAGCAGTAACAGTGAGTCACAGTAACAGTAACAGTAACAGCAACAGTGACAGTGAATGACTGTGACAGCAGCAGTAACAGTGAGTCACAGTAACAGTAACAGCAGCAGTAACAGTGAATGACAGTGACAGTGATAGCAGCAGTAACAGTGAGTCACAGTAACAGTAACAGTAACAGCAACAGTGACAGTGAATGACAGTGACAGCAGCAGTAACAGTGAGTCACAGTAACAGTAACAGTAACAGCAACAGTGACAGTGAATGACAGTGACAGCAGCAGTAACAGTGAGTCACAGTAACAGTAACAGCAGCAGTAACAGTGAATGACAGTAACAGTGATAGCAGCAGTAACAGTGAGTCACAGTAACAGTAACATTAACAGCAGCAGTAACAGTGAATGACAGTGACAGCAACAGCAACAGTGACAGTGACAGCAACAGTAACCGTAACAGTAACTGTAACAGTCCATGTAAGGCTCACTTTTATTTGCTAGTTATTGTAGAATAAGGCGTTAAAAACTGGAAGACGCTGGTTTCTTAAAGCTTTTGTTTAAAATAGAACAAAACGTATTTATTTTTACAATCAGTGGAATGCTGCAATGGCTATGGATGGGTTTCACAAGTCGTTTTGACTGTAAACAAAATCAAAAAATTGACTTCTCAAGTTACTTAATACTCGTTCGAATTACTTGAGGCTCAAAAATAATAAACGAGGGGTCTGGAATAAGAATGTCCTGGGTGGATTTTTTTCATAAAATCAATAAGCTGGTGGGGGGGGGGGGGGTACGTTTATTCAGGACTCGAGAGTACTGTGTTTCAAAATGTGAAATTCAAAATTGGCAAATCAACTTTCTGGTAATCTACTGAAAACAAATGTAAGGAAATGCAAAATTCAATGAATTAACACAGAGTTGAGTACGAAAATCTTTTCTGTAGAATTGCCTGTTTCCTTCGGTGAGGTTGAGTGGTGTCTTTCTCTTTCTAAACTTAACATACTAATTAAAGAGTGATTCTCTCGATACGAAATTCAAGTAGGATGAGGAAGACAGACAGAAATCACTAACATTAAGAGCAAAATAATACAGAGCAAAAATCTATGATAAACAAAATAGAAAACAGTGTTATTTAAGTGTAATGATACACACCTATTGCATTGCTTAACCGGAGGTAAGAATTTGTTATATACCTTAGTCTAACTACTAAGCGATTCACAATAATAATGTAATATACCTCACTCATTTAAATAGCTGTTTGTAAATAAATACTGTAGTACAGATGGTTTACATAAAAGAGCAATATTTTTTCATTGAATATAAGTAAAAGTAAAAGCAAATTATTTGTAGCTCGAATGGAATCCGATTGGATATCAAGTTTAGGTTAAATGCTTTTGAGTGTTGGTCGTGATCTGCTTGTAGATGTCTGCCAAAAGAAGCAGAGGCGTGGTAGTATTACAGTTGAAGTTTGGAAATCAGTTGATGTATTGTGCAGACAACAAAACAATGTTGACAAGAGCATTGGAACAACTCTAGCTAGAGACAATATATTCAAACCACAAAATGGTGTTAATAAGATATAAGAACCTAAGACAACTTTGGTTAGCCAACGAAATGTGGTCTTCACGTTTGAATGTACTTTAAGTGTCCTATGAGCAGCATACTAAGCTAAAGAAATCGCCATTTATACCTGGGGATTGAAGAACGTTGAGGTGGCTCTACCAAGGTAAATAAGAATGATGCATCAAAAGCATCTTGGTGTCAGATGAATATGCGTAACATGAGAGTTTTGTGTAGTAACTGCTTAATATCTTTAGGTTGCATGTTCTTGGTATGAAACGTAATTTGTTATCTGCTACCAACAGAACAGCAGCCGCGAAAATGCTCTCTTTGATTCTTTGGCTTAGATAAAGAGTTTAAAAGCAAAAAAGAAAAAGTAAAAAAAAACCGCTTACCTCTGCCCTATATGGATCTCCGTTGATGTACAATGTATAGTTACTACCTGAAGCTGGAGATTCACTATCTACATCCCATTTACTAGACCACGTGATCACCACAGCGTCCAGTCGGTTGCATGTTAACAGAGAAATCGCTGGTCCACCAGTTGTTGCGAATGGCGGGCACATGGCAACCTAAAAAAGAACGAAAGTGGAATCAGAGTCTTGGAAGATAATTAGAAGAGGATTCCAAGCTCTCTTACCACTTCGTTGGACATCTGAGGAGAGAAAGACTCGTTCATAGGGAGCACGGCAATGGTAAAGTGGTATGTTTTGCCACCAATGAGTCCACTGACCAACATACCACAGCATTCAGGATTAAACAAGTAAGAATAAGGTGCTCTGTTCAGATAAATCTGCAATAACAACGAAAGTTAAAAAAGCATTAAAAAAATTTAAAATTAAAATTAAAAACAAACAACAATCACTTATAACTTAGAAATGTAAATCGCAAATGAAGAGTCATGAATTACGATTAAGTATTTGTAACTAGCTTGTATTAAGTACAAGAAGTGAGCTATAACTTGACGTATTCACGCTAAGCTAATTTTGAAAAAGCAAAGCTCTATAAAATGACCCTTTTGGTAGGATTTTTTTTAAAAAAATAGAGTTCTGAAAAGCATCAGCGAATAGATTTAACGCACAATTTTGATAACTCATGATTGAAACATTTCAGTTGCCGCTACAGATTGAGTGCGGAGGTTATGTTTCAACCTTTCAAAGCTGCAATATGAGCTGTCTAAATTAAAACATTGTTACAATTTTATGTGGGAACTCTAGTAGTGGCATTGCTAGCGCAAAGAAGCGAATGAAAAGTGTGTTATCGTCTTGTCAAAGAACAGAGAGTTCGCTTGCCATTAAACCAGTTAATCATTTTAGTTTATTTTCTAAACGCACTTACCAATCTCTGATTAGTAATAAAGTCCCATGGAGGAGGTTCAATTGTCAACCGATTACCAATAAAGCCTACCACACTTATTACAAGAATTATCAATTTTACAGCATCAAACCTCGTAGCCTTTAATCCAGGACAGGTCTGCGGTGTGTGGGAGTAAGATGTCAATTTCAGCTGTGTTCTCACACGGTATATCCACTGTTATGTGCGCTATACAGTTCTCCCACTGCCACTTGGCAATCTGCCAAAAACAATGGTACTGGGTATAACTAAATTTGAAATGAAGCATGCGAGCTACCTTTACAATTGTTCCTAGTTTATCTTATCTTTGGTGCACTACCACAGTTATGATATCTTTTAGTGCTTGTCACCTCGTTGAACTAGGAGCAATGTCCTCCATTGCACATTTTTATCTGTGCATGGTCATGGATATAACTATGAAAAGGATTACAGGACAAAAGTCAGGTGCTTAGCCAGACTCAAAATGACTTTTTGTGTTGTCTCGTTGGTAAAAAGACGAAATATTCTTTAGGCTTTTTTCGTTCATTACCATGCGTGCTCTAGATTCTAGTAGGGTTACAAACGTTTGAATTTAAAAAGGTTCCCCTTGTACTGTGAGCACACTGTTCCTGCGATTAAAAGGAAGTTTTACAAAGGATGACTCATTAACGGTTTTGTCAAATTTTAGAACACCAGTATTGTTTTTAGAAATTGTATTTAAAGACCTTAAAGTTTCGTCAGTTTGTTTGCCTGACACGTCTTTTCAACTGTTAAAGAATTCGACGATAAATGCATTAAACTCAATACGACTAAATAAATGATAAAAAATGGCGAGCGTAAGCGTTAGAGCTATGAATTGTACAAGTGTTATATGCCTTGCTTTTTTTTTTCTTTGTTACTCGTTTAGAAACCCGAGTCTGTTTTTCATCTATGATTCACTAATATTTAGTCCCAATCAAAGTCACTGTGTGCCCGTTTTAGTGACTGGGAGGAATTAATACTGCTCCAGCCCCATTCTCCATGGAGGTAGTTTATCTTTAAATACAAGAAATAACTGAATTTTCTTTCCACCTCATCTTTCAAGACCACATTGTCAGATGTAGTATCTTCTTCAGGGAGTCTCTCCTCATCTTCTTGCAGTAATGGATCGTCACAATCCATTATCCAGTACCTCCTAGCGATCAAAGGAATTAGTTCCATTGAGTCATACACAACTCACACAGTGAAATACTTTATTATTGTAAATCAAACCTTTAGTGGTTTAAGCCTACTCTGGAGATGGGTGGAGGAGACACAAAAATCACAAACTGATATTTTATTAAACAGTTATTCTAAATAGAAACTTCAATTACTGGCTAAAAAAGCAAGCGCTGATTTTGAACGTCTTCACCTTGCATCAGTCTTGTAAAAAAATAAATAAATACTTATTGACAACTTCCCGAAAGGACTTTTCAGTTGCCGTAGTTAACTTCCCCCTTCCACCAATTAAAAATCCCAATTGGTAGGAGGTAAACCAGTTGGCTATTTACAAAGCTTGATAAATTGCCCCTTGGATCACCGAGGATAAATCCATCCAGTAGTCACAGTCGGGGATTTGAACCCGGGTCACCCGCATTCAAATCCCCGCCTCTAACCACTGGGCCACGCCGCATCAACATCAACATCAACATCAACAATAACAACAACAACAACAACATTTTTTTATTTCCACTTTACGTGCTCAACATAAATTAAAAGGAAACAAATTAAACTAATTTACAGTGGTTGGACACCCGAAATAACTGTAGGGAAACCCGAAATATCTGCATCTTGTAATGCAAATGTTGCACTAACCAAACTCTTAACCGAAATACTTACTTTGATGTAAAAACATTACTTTGTATCCAGCCACCTTTGACGCCAATTGCCCGGATGATAAAAAGTCCCGGATTAAGGAACGTCACTCCTCGCGATGAATCATATCTCTGTAATAGATAATACAAAGAAATGCTAAATTTAGAAACAAGAACAGAAGTGAGCTGAGGTTGAGTGAAAACAATTTGTTGTCATTTTCACCCTGTATCTTTTTTTTTCCGAAGGGTGCTCATCATACCGAATTTTTAAAGTGCCCATAACCTTTCTTTTTTTTATTTTTTAATCAAAAAGTACATATTTTAAAAAGAACATCTCCGAAATTTTTTTTTGATTTGAACAAAACGCGAATTTTTTACGAATTTATAAACTCTACATTATATTTGGTCAACCCTTGCCGCTGATCACCAAGGACGGCAGGCTCACTGTGACGTAGATTAGGGAACTTGCGTCGCGTCGCGTCGAATAAAATAAAAATGTCGTCGTCAGAGGAAAGTGTTAAAGAAACAGAGAGCGAAAACTCACTCAGCGAAAATGAAACTTTGGAGGTTGAAAACTAAAACTATTGAAACGACAATAAACAGGTGTTAGTGCTTAGTTTGGCTCTAAAACTTATGGATTACAGAATTTATTTCCTAAATAATTTGTTGTCATAAAATGAGCCTTAAAAATTTCCAAAGTAAAACGTTGGTAAAGTAAATTATGACACATTGATGTTAAACTGATTTTTACTAATTCCTAGTTTTACCTACTTTGTTGCAGGTAACTCAAAAGACAATTACGCAAAAATAAAGCAATGTAAAATAACTTACAACAGTATCTTCATTTCCTTCTGACGGGTAGCTACCATTTAAAGTGTAAAGAATCACTGCACCAACTGTGTAACAGTTTAGATAGACGGTATAACCACACTCAGCCTAAAGTTAAAATTCGTTTAATGAGGTTGTTGAAAGCAATTTGCAGTGTAAATATTTATGAAGTATTGATAAGGTTTTAAGTTAAAATACCAACGTTTAGTTGGTCTCTCAAACAGTCCCGCTTTCACATAAACTCCAAAATTATAACAAGAATAAGAAAAAGAAAGCAAAATCAACAAGAAATACAGTTGCTGTGTTGTACTAAGGCTGCCTAGTCAATACAATGTTATTATCAATAAGCTAAGCTAAATCCTTTTACAAGCCTAGAAGCCCATGGAACCGGCGCTTATCTCCGGTTTCTGTAGTGTTAAGCGGATGTGAGTCATTGACTCCCCCTGGAGGGGACACTAATCCATCGTAGGTTAAAATTCTATAAGAATAACATTAGAAATACTAAAACAAAATCCAAAATTACAACAATACAACAACAGCAACAACAGAATAATTTCAACACTCAAGCCTAGTCAATATAAACTGTTTTCAAGGAGGATTCTGTATGTAGTTTAATGAACGTTTCCACTTACATTTCCTCCATCTTTTCCTTCCACCAAAAATGGCTGAGAAACCACCAAATCTACAATAACGAAATGATAAAGAAATTATTAAACGTGACTTTTAACGTTAACAATATTACCAGAAAGAGCGTGCGCATGTGGATTCCCACCAATACAAAACCGGGTTTGAATACTGGGTTCGAAATAGTATGGTTTGCGTAACAGAACATCCTCTTCTCGAATTCCCTTGTGAGCCAATCAACCTAATTATAGAAACATTTTTTGAGTAAACCTGGCACAAAAGTAAACACTCGTGTGCGCTGCCTCTGAGACCAGAGCTCGAAGGCTTTCCTTTATTTCTTTACGATATTTGATTTTTCTTGCTCCATCAATCATCTTTTATGCCAAAATCTGGGCTGCCGAGACAACTAAAAGCCAGCCAGCCTGAAGAAAATAACAACCATTGCTTGAGCATAAAATTGTTTTCAAAGTTGTTATCACTTTTTAAATCTCAATTGAAACACTGGTGGTGGAAGAAAATAAAACAACAGTCACGATTTGGTGTTTTTCCAATAAAAAGCTTTTGATATGATATAGGATTTACCACTCTTAGGTGGACGGAGAGCCTTGAGCGGGTAAGCTATGCGAGAAGGTCTCCGAGGGCCTACGGTTTAACGTCCTTATCCGAGAAGACGCGAAGGTCTAACCATTTACAGATGTTAGAGCAAAGGCAGCACCTTCTCCTTAATTATTTTAAGACCCTAAGTGTTGGTCCGGCCGGGAATCGAACCCCGGCCTCCCGCACAGCAGACTGGGACCTTACCAACTAGGCTAACCAGGCGGCGGCGGTTTTCTCGTCTTCACTACTTTATTTTGAATTTCAGATGGCAATTTAACCATCTGCTCTTAGCAATGTTTCTTTGTGAACATAGTTCTACGACTTCGTATACAGAATACATAGCAAGTACATTACAGTGGTATTTTCCGAAATTACTACCATTTTTAGATGCTTACCTTCTTCGACAACGTTCACACGTCCTATCTTATGATCTGCTCCCTCTGAAGTCACATAATAGATACCAGGGACATCAAATGTGTGGAAGAAAGTACTACGAAGTTTCATTGGACCGCTGTCGAAAGCTGATAATCCTCGTACTCGAAGAAATTTCTAAAAATGGTTAAAGGACACCAAAATAGTTTGTTCACGTCGTAACTTAGAACCCTCTAACCTCGCTTGTAAAATAACTGAGTCCGAGTTTCTCGCCTGACCTTTTTTTGTAAAGTAAAATCACATAAATTTCATAATTAGTTTTTCGCAGCATTCGTATCACTCGAATTTTTTTTTTTAAATAGGTAAAGAGTTTAGGCTAATCGTTTGGAAATAAATTTGTCGTAAAAGCGATTATAGAGTAAATTAATGGTAAATTGGTGATATTTTAACACGCTCAAAACAATTAAAGAATCTACATATCTACTAGTATTTCTATAACTATTACTACTTCTCCTACTGTTATTGCTGTCACTACTGCGGTTGCTATTACTTTTACTTTTTTTGCTATTACTACTGCTACTGAAATGAATGAATAAATGAATGAATGAATGAATGAATGAATGAATGAATGAATGAATGAATGAATGAATGAATGAATGAAT
>JAOEHV020435133.1:0-10384 GCA_025447995.2 Isaurus tuberculatus | reverse complement strand
CCCCCCCCCTCCTCCTCCTCATTTTCATTTTTTGCCCTAATTTTCTCTAAGTGCCGTAAGCAATTATCGATGTCGTCACTTTTGGTTTTCTTAATCGAATATTTGCAACGCAATCATCCTTCAAAGCAGCTGCTACTATACCAAGAGTAAGAGAAAAAAATTACTGAATTTGATAAAATGTATAAATTGATTTGAATAAAGTGATAAAGTAATAGATATACTGTAATAAAGGTAAAGTTTGGAAGCTATTATCATATAATTTGTTTGTGAGTGTTTAGTAGCCGGAAGAGTGCATAAATTTTTTTTTGACAAAAAGACAAATCGCCATTTTCGTGTGACATTTCATTTCAAGTAGAGATAAATATCATGCAAATTATTCAAAAGTAATACGCATTTTGAATAAACAAAAGTTAAGAATACATTTAAAAGAAGAGTAAATTTAAGAAGTCATTTCATAATTCACTTAACTAGGCTGTACTTAAATATTGCGTAATAAAGCATTTATCTAGGAAAATATTCGAGTTTAATGTTTTATGAGAAACATTAAATAAACATCAGACAACTAAATTGAGTGAGCTGATTCAGTTTGGCATGTTGAATTCAGCAGTTAAATACAATATAAATTCATTGACATATGTGTTAAACTACAGCACAACACAACCAATATATCGTACGAAACAATAACTTATCAATAAAGTGTGTTTACAACTACGAAAACCACACACAAAAACCAGAACACAAATGATTTTTCTAGGGTAAACGAAATTTCGAAGTGAAACAAAAGAGCGTTTTCGAAGTAGGGCGGAGAAACACATCAAACATTTCAATTTCCTACAACTCCTCTTTGTAAAACGTGAATTCTTCACGGAAGGTTGAGTTTTAAAAAAAAGAAAAGCAAACCAATATGGAGTGCATGAAACATGAACGTTTTAATCACAAATCATTATCAATTTTAAAGCTACGTTTATTTATAATGTTAATGATGAGCGACCCGTTGTGTTGGCGCTTTTGGTTATACTTTTAATCACACGTTTCAGAAAACAGTTCTCTGTCTGCATCCGGTTATTTTGTTGTGTGTTATTGGGTTATTGATACACGCACCATGCTGACTTTCGCCAGTGATGGATTTTGTACCTTTTTAGAAATTAGCTTAATCTCCATCTAAAGGCGATGAAATTTCCATTCATTATGGTGAAAGAAAACTCATTGTGCTGAAAAAGCGAGATCGCATAAATTAATTTCTGTTCCATATCGTTCCTGAAGATTAATATGAGAATCATATTAAAACAGCTTGCCTATGTTCTATTTAGTTCTGAAATGTACTTTTAACACTGACAAAGAATCCTCTTTTTTTGTACCTCGATGGATATTTGTAATTGAATGAATTCTTAATATACGACATAATACATTGATTTGTTAACAAAAGACGGGTTATGCAAAGGCTAAGAGAGTGAACAATGAAAGGTACAAGTTCCCGTAAGCAATTGAACGCGTTTTATAAAGGATACCTTAATACTGACATACATCAGTAAACTTAAAGCGTTGAAACGTTAAAGTAAGAAAAAAAGTAAACAGAATAATATACGAAACGCGTATGAAGAAAAAGTCAGACACCAACCTCAACGAAAGTACTTTGGTTCTGTTCCCTTGATACACGCGCCAGACAGCGTAGGACAATGTAAATTACAAACAATCTCACTGATCAACTTCTTATTAAAAATGCAAGTCAAAAACCAAGGGCTGGGTACACTGTATTTATGAATAGCGATTCTTAAGTCTTTGTGTTCTGGTGCCAAAAATGGAAAGTTTGTCCTTTTTTGTTTAAGGATACGCACGTCCGTCTTAAATGATATTGCTTTTCCGGTAAGTAATTTTAGTTGTAAAAAGCGCTCCAATAGCCGTTCAGGGCACGTCTTACTGTGTTTTTTAGGAGAGGCTTTGAAGGCGTCAGTCCCTGCGTTATCAAACTCAATGGAAGATGATTATGTTTGTTTAAAGCAGGTTACCCACCGTCTTTACGGGGTTCAAAACAGAAACAGCATTATTTGTTTTTATATTACACCGCAATAATTGAAATGCTGAAACACTTGGAGATGAGTAAGTTTTTAATATAACAACATTTGAAAATGTTATATCCATTTGAAAACTGACGCCGACATGACTGAAAAGATTATTGCATTATTAACATTCTTTCCAGCGGAAATTTATGACGATGGAAGATCAGTTCCGACAATTTTTCGTTTATCCCCAAAGTATCAACCCACATAAAAATGGGTTCATATTGTTTTCGGTAATAAAAAAAAATATTGGCAAATGTGACACCTGTACCTCTGGGGATTTCTTCCAGAACTTCTTTAAGACTTTATCTTCGAATTTTACAATTTCATTCTCTCCGCGTCAAACAGTAAATAAGTGAATAAACACTGATAGTTTAAGTCTATTTTAAAATTTCCAGCAAATAAAACTACAAAAGATAATTATTAAAATCTTATGTCCAAATGTTTTATCCATTTATTCAAACTAAGGTAACTTATAACTATTTATCTTCTCACGTCACTTATCTTAACCTGAAGTGACTGGGCGCTGGAGTATTTTTAGAATGCTTAAAGTGAAACGCTAATCGTCTAGATTTGAAAACAAGAGTAGTGTAATATGTTCAGAATAAAAGCTCTTACTAAGCTGGGTGCTGTTGCTTTCAATTAATGATGCTTTTATCAAAAGGATTTCGAATTATTATGATTACGATAATGAAGATGATGATGAATTACAGCTATTTTATTGTCATTTTTACTATTATTAAGAAGACGGAAGAAGAAGTGGTAATCTGTTGGTAGTGATATTGGACTTGGAAGCTAAGAGGAATGTTACCTTTATAATATTTCGCATTCCTCTATCAATATTCGTTCGAGAATCATTCTGTCAGTCTCCAATAGCTTTAAACCCAAAATTTTAGTAGCTTTTGTTCATTTCAGTTGGATTTTCATGTTTTATTTATGTTTCCTTTTCTATTCGTTAAAATTGTAGTAAAATTGCTATAAACTTTTGCTTATTAAAAAATAATGAAACGAGACATTTTGTTCAAAGGTGGAAGATCAGAAAAACCTCCTTTGACTTTGTACTGCCCCCAACATTAATGTCACAACAAAGAGTACTTTTGTAATCATTAATATTTCTTTCACTTTCTTCAGAAATTTGATGTTGAATTAATTAAGATTGTTTAAATATTATTTTGTTTTGACAACTGAACTGACTTTCATTAACTTCTCTGTTTAATGTTTTAAATCTTTTATATTTTTCTCAATCTAAAAAATTTATCAATTACTTTTTGTTTAATTAAATTTTCTTTTAATATTTTTTATAGGTTTAGTTTTATAAAATTGAAACGATTTAAGTGTATCTTCATAAATATGATCTCACCACAAACCAATGGGAAAAGTACAATCTTATTTCATCGCCTTTTATTGTTGTTATCAACCACTTCCTTTATGGCTCGAATCATTCCACCACGATTGATAACACCCTGAGTTTTTAGAATTCTTTAGTTCTTTGTAAAGACTGCTATTTTTAAAATCACCACAAACGAACCAAACGTGAAGTTTGAACGTTTTGTGCCGAGCCTTAAACTGACTTCCGTTTTCACGACATCAGCCACTTAAAAACCGCAACCCTGCAACTTTATACGTTTTTTAAAACAACTAAAAGTTTTTTTAATCAAAAACTTTTAGTGTTAACAAAAGAAACAAAATGAAGTAAGGTAAAGTGATACATTAATATTGCACCTTTTCCATGTGGATATGTTCAAAGGCGCATTACAATATTCAGTTTACCCCCAACGGACTCGTACTCATTTATCGACCTCGTAAAGATGGCAAGCTGAGTAAGCTTTTGCGGGAAAAAAAGATCAACCAAATGTTCAACCCTCGACCAGGCTGGGAATTGAACCCGGGATATTAGGGTTGGATGGCAGAGATCTTAACACTGCGCCAACCTCACCGCTAAGAATGTTACTGTATATCATAGTTAGTGGAGCGAGGGTTCATAGTTATCTCGCTCGACAAACTATGTTTAGTAACTTTAGGTTAATGAAGCTATATAGCGTGTTGTTTAGATACTGAAGACTGAAATTGTTTTAGCAGCGCCTTAAGTAGTGTAAAAGATCTGACTTTTCGAGCGTCAATCTTTCGTCAGAGTAACTCAACTTTTGATAAAGTAACTCATCTGTTTCTCAACAGTGGCTCTGATGAAGGTATTATTCTCTAAATTTGTACATAATACGTAGGAGAGATGAGAAAGGAACATATAAAGCTTTTTATTATCGCTTGTTTCGGGCATTGTGGTGCTTTTTACAGACTAAAATGGTGAATTGCTGGGAAAAAGGTATTTTACCCACCTGAAACAAATGAGAATGAAAGCCAAACCGGTAAATACGAAAACATTTCGTCAAGCTCATTGATTTTTACACGTTTTTAAATTTTAAATATTAATTATGTAATTTCTACCCAACATCACTGACATTGATTGTTTAAAAGAAACCATTTGTAAATAATAAATGCTCCCATAATTGTTTCCTCTTTTAGTTTTGTCATTTTTTCAGATTTTTTTCCAAATGCATTTAAAAGTGATAATAATAGAAACAAACTTTATGTTCAGTGGGAAAAATACGTATATTTTACCTGCGAACATAAACTCTATTGTTTTATTATGAAAGGTATGTTGACATGCAAAAATGAAATCCCGCAGAGACAGCAACTGTACAGTTCATAAGAACCCCGCCAGTGATCGACTTCCTTTCGATGTGTCGTTTGACATGCAAAGGGTATCACACAGATAGAGGATGTTATGTGAGTATTGCATGGGCGAACGTGTATAAGAATTTTATCTATCTTGAAAGTGATGAAAGGATTTATAAAGGTGTGGTTATGATTTATTCAGGATAATCATTCATGATCGCTGCAATGATCGCTTTTTATTTATACGCCGGCATAAACATTGCTAATCTATTTAAAAATCTGGCCAATTCCCCTTTTCGCCGTTTCTTCAAAAAAATAAATAAAAGTTAAAAAATAAAAAATAAATGTTCAAATGGCTGATATTGTGCACATAGTTTGGTGAAAGAAGCAAGTCAAGACGAACGAAGTTTTTCGTGGCCGCAAGAAAAATAAGGTGTTAGTTTTGCAGAAAGTTAGCTCCAGAGCTTTTTGACAAGGTAAGAATGAGTTATCAACCTTCGCTCAATTACGAAGGAGCCCGTTTACAGACAATTACGGCACGAACATTTTTAAAGTTCAGACTCTTTACTAATTTCCTTTCCAACGCCGGAGTGAAGCGTTGCGTGACGACATTTTTAAAAACCAAATGGCTGCGAGGGAGACTACTATGATCGTATCTCACACCTACACGTGTGACGAAATGACGCACGACATGTTATATGTACTTCGTCGCGTGAATGTTCTAATTTTGCTCCCTACAGTGCACTAACGACAAGTAACTGGAGAGTCACTTGCGTCATACAAATTCAAGTCACTTGAGAGATCCTTGAACGGATAAGATGTTCGAGATGCCGAGAAAAACTAAAGGCGACAGAAAAAAAATTAGCTGTTCAATTGCCAGGTATAGGTGTTCCTTTTCCCCAAGTGCTTGACTTGAACCCTGCAGAGATTATGCGTAATTAAACAACGTACGGTTGAAATCTTTACGATCATCGCCTTAAATATAAAAGTAAGGAGTTGTCATTTTGAGAGTTATCCCGTCGTTAGAGCAACTAACGTTGTTACGCTCTTTAACGTCAACATCTTTATACACTTGTCACTACTTAACCCGATGATCAGAAAAATTTCAATCTTGGGTTGTCTAAATTACTTGTTGTATACACTCGCCAACGTACTTAAATAATTGTATTAAAAATTGTTCTAGAAGTATCCAGTTAAGTTTGTTGCGTTTAGTCATCGAAACACTCAAAGATCATCGGACACGAAAAATCTGTCATAATATTAACAATTAATGAATAATGTTTTACGGTTTTGTTTTGTAATCGCACCAAAAGGAACTTTGCGCGTCAAACAAAAACTTTTGTAAAATACAAAAAGCAGTTAGGACTCTAAAATTCAAAATGTTGTTTACCCTATCTTTTATTTACATTTGTTTCAATTCAAGATATTTACATCAGTGTCAATTACAAGTTGGTTCTCAGAAGGATAATGATCATTGATCAAATGTTCGCGTCACGTGTTGATTCTTCTTATGTCTTCGAAAGAGGAAACAACTTGGTCTGCATGGGCCAAACCAGCTCTATAAGGAAAAGTGTTATCAATAAATCATTGGCTGGATTCGTTTTCGCCGATTGTTAAAATGATGTAAGATGTAAAATTATTTTGCGTCTCATCGACTATGTGACACTGACCTGCTGTGCTTCACTGGATCACATAATTTTATTTTGAAATCAAATAGAGCTTAAAAACTTAAACTTAAAGACATCTCTCTTGTCTGTCTTATAAGGCCATATGTCAAAAAACTTACTACTTTAATAGAAGCCATCTCGAATAGCAGACTTGAACAATTTTCACCAAAAGGTCTAAACGATGAGAACGATCTGCAATGCGCGCTTAGCTTAAAAAAACACCAGCAGTCTAAAATCCATTACACGATTAACAAAATTAAGCTAAAAGCTAAATCCTTTACGAGCATAGTGGCCTATGGAGCCGGCGCTTATTTCCGGTTTCTGTAGTGTTAAGCGGATGAGAGTCTTTGACTCCCCCTGGACGGGACACTAATCCATCGAAGGTTAGCTCCCAGCAAATGCCGGTACTCATTTACCTACCCCGGAAGGATGGAAAGCTGAGTTGGCTTAGGCGGAAAAGAAGGTCACACAAATATTCGAAAATCTCGGCAAACTGCCGGGATCGAACTGGGGACCTTCTGGTTGGAAAGCAGAAATTAAGTAAGAACTTAATTAAGGTTTAAAATTCTAATCTAAGCAATTGTTTTAAATTGTTTTACTAGTAAGGTCGATCACAGCGTCTTTCTTGCCGATGATATTTAAAGACAAAAGGCCTTCGCAAGGAAGATAATCAAGATCGTAGCTACATGCAGGCTTTATTGTGTTTGTACGTGCTTGTAGTAATTGCTTCAAAGTTTGTTTGTTTCCAGACAAAAAATAGCTGCTTTTGATTTACGAAATAAATGAAAATGTACTGATTAAATTCAAAAACTTTATCAACTTACCACTATCGAGAACGACGTCGATGGGTTTAAGGTATCGCTTTAGATAATCTGTTGGTGTGCTAAGCTCTTTGCTTTTTACCAAGTAATCGATCATATCTGTAAACAAAAAACGCGAGATGTTGCGCAGACATTAAGTTTAAACTTTTTCTTTCTCATTCTAACCTTCATTCTCACTTGTAATCAAGTGCCGTAATTTCTCTATTAAGCCCCCCTGGCTTATTGTTTGCAAGCACTTTAGAGGAAGGGGAGTTATTAGAGAGGAGGGGGGGCTTAATAGAGAGGAGGGGGGGCTTAATAGAGAGGAGGGGCTTAATGAATTCAACAGAATATCATTGGCATAACTCTCAATTTCTTTCATTCATCCATTTTCTGCAACATGAGAAGAGTGACAATTTTTAGTTTTTATAATAGTTGTCAATGTCTTGCAATACTAACAGGCCCGTATGCAGGGTGGGTGCGCGGGGTGCATACGCACCCCCTCAAAGGCTGTAGTGGTCCGCAAAAGTCCACTTGATTATAAAAGTAATGAATAGATATATATGTTAGATACAATAATTAAATTCGGCATTCTAGATTCCACCGTTATATATATTTGCTTATATGAAAACAATGTGCCCAGCACAAAGAACTTTTTTCTCGTACTTTTCCAAGCCTTTTTAAGGAGAGAAAAATGTAACCGAGGGTTTGGGGGGTTGGTCCCAAAAATTTTTGTTTGCACCTTTCCAGTACACTGTTCATGTGAAATCGTACTTGAGGTGTAGAAAACTCTCAATCCCCCCAAAAAAACTCTGTTGTGGGCATTCTGTCAACTATATCCAAAATCCGATAACTTTAAATTGTTTTAGGGGGCATTCTTGGAGGTGCGGCTTATATCCAAGGGCTACTTATAGCTAGTTTTCAACTTATAATGGAGGGCAACTTACCGTATTTTCCAGACTATAACCCGCGGGTTATCTGTTAATTTTACCTTGTAGCAGAGAAGGTGCGGGTAATCTACCAGTGCGGGTTATCTGTGAGATTCTGAAATTGATCTGTTTCTGTGAACAACTTGTAGCACGCTAGATTGTACAGTATCTAAACTTTGTTTAATCCAGTCAGCATCCCAGTTTTTTTCTGCCTACCGCTACCACTTAAATTGGCCTTACTGTCTGAAAACGAACGAAAAATGCTGCCAGACGTTGACTTGTTCGATTTTGTTGTCAAGCATATGCACATTGTCATGCATGTGCAGCCACGCATAGCCAAGCAACCCCGCCTTTTGCAATCACGTGCTGTGAGAAATCGAGGAAAGTGATAACGTAGCTCTGAATTCTTTTGTTGTTTGTGACAGTCAACTTTTACACTTTTTAAACGTACTGATGAAGTGACGGGTCAGCTAAAGCAAGTTGAATTGTGAAACTTTAGAGTGTGTGATTGAAAATTTGATCTCTACCAATGTTTTCCCTTTACACTTTTCATGACGTTATACTACAACATCTTGTTGTGTTTTCATCAATGTGGTTATTTACTGAACACTATTAAATTTATTGTTACAGTTTGATATGTTTACATTTCGTAAATAAATTGTTTTATGATGCTTTAACAGTAAAATGTTAAAGAAATGAATGTGATATGGGTGTGGGTTATACGCCGGTGTGGGTAATCTGTTAACTTTTGTTTCTTTTGGTGATAAAAATACAGGGGTGCGGGTTATCTGCGGTGCGGGTTATAGTCCGGAAAATACGGTATATAAATGATGAAACAAGATATTAATTTCTTACTCACTGATTTTGACAAAAAAAAATATATACTCACTGATTAACTTTAATTTTCATTTTTTTTTTAATGTTGAGAAATACCAAGCATGCACATTAGATAATTATGTACCTTGCCGAACAAGTAGTTCAGGAACCTTTTCAGAAAGAGTGTCCATTGCTTTGGAAAGGCTGATCTATGGAATAAACAGAGGAGTGTAAATAGCACTGACTAACTGTATAATCCAGAGGTTTTTTTTAAGTAAAATGGTTGTTTTGTTTTGGTAACAAAATAAGATTGTTAATTTTGTTAAGAGTGAGTCTTTTGTATCGTGGTCATTGGGTTTCCATATGGAATCATCTATGGGTTATCATGGTCATTTATCACATTATATGATATTCAGGATTTTGCATCTCCTTGAACCCTGATTATCATTAAGGCTCAAAACTTTATTAAAGTGACAAATGCTCCATAATGTCATTACAAATAACACTGACACAAACTTGATCAAAATAGTTTAAACTGCACAATTTTATGTGACATTGGTGGAGCAGCAAACAAAGCTGTACACCTTCATAGTTAAGTTAGAAATTAAAGAGCATTGCAAAATGCTAAATATTGCAAAAGTCATTGGTTTAAGTCCAATTGGAACCTCAGCGATACATTTCTTTAGGCTGTTCTTTTGCCATTTCCCAAAATGTGCACATACTGTAACTGCCATGCTGATCACTATAGATAACATAATTGTTACTAGCAATGACATAAACTCAGTCACATTTATTTAATATTTATGCACCATTACATGGTATTGATGGTCATGGAATCACTAAAATTGACCTACTCCTAAATGGCTGTGGCTTAATTCAAAGCTCATTTGGCAAGCAACACTGCAGTGATAATAAAAGTGAACTGGAAGCCTTCTCAGGCTTCTCTTTTGCAATCACTACGGAAAAATCTTCTGAGAAGTGACTGTAAATGTTAGAGTAAGTACAGACAGTACCTTGGGTAGTTTAGTGAGGTATTCACCAAGCTTCAAAACTTGGTGCAGGGCTTCAGTCACCTGTTAAGTTAACAAATGTAACAAGTCAAGATGATGCTGGCCACTTGAGTGTTGAAAAAAAGTGCATTAGAAGATAGGTTAACTTAATTGGCAAAACTCAGACAATCCAAGAGAGAAATTTGTATGATCATGACCTTAAGTTTAAATACATTGAGCTGACGCTTTGACCTTTAACCTTCACTAGAGTAAAGAATTGTGCTAAAGGGTTTAAGGGAAAAATATAAATGGCAGCTCTGTAAAAGTAATTTGGTGGTAATCATATATTAAATATTTTGGCCTTGAGTTGTCTGACTTACCGTAATTTCCGGGCGATTACCCGCGGGTAATACGTTAATTTTTCGGTATTTAGATGTTGCTGCGTGTAATACG
>JAOEHV020435029.1:0-10387 GCA_025447995.2 Isaurus tuberculatus | reverse complement strand
GGTAAAATTGGGGGGGGGGGGTCATCCAATATTTTTCAGAGATTATTTAAAAACCACCGCCCCCCCCCTACCCATAAAAAAATGAACGGTCCCTAAAGGCTCGTACAATTTTGAGAACTTTCAAAATCAAATGTACCTATTAATCACAAATTGTACTCGAGGTCATGCGATTTCTTATACAAACAGTTGACGGAAGATACACAATATACAGTAGTTTAGTCATGTGGTAATAGTGTTAGTGTGGTTGGCTTGTTGGTATCAATTATTAATGAGGCCGTTTGTTTTGAACATTACATTACAAAGAGCTATTTCGTAATCAGATGTTTTGGACCCGCAGGTTTTGAAACACAACTTACAGAACTTGCAGCTGCTTGGGTGAAATAAATTTACTGAGAATTGCGGATTTATGCTGGTACACTTGTCTTGAAAGGTTAGCAATTTAATCTACTTTCAATTTGAACAAATAACTAAATTCATCGACGTATTTTATGCTTTTAGTTTAGAGGGCAATAGCATTTTCAAAAAATACAATTCGTGATTCTGTGATATATTATTTTGAGAATAAACGGAAGATGCTTGAGGTTCTATATTGACAATCACTTTTTTTGTAATTTCTAGCAAAGTGTTTGTTTCGGTACTCATCGACATTTCCCTTTTTTAATTCCAAGATGTTCTTCCTACAAATAGATTTCTATTATAGTTTTGCTTTTATATTGCGGCTTGTAATAGTAGCAATAACTTGACAATATTGACAACCGCATCTTACAGAAAATTTTAAATAAGTTGCAAAACTAAAATCCAGAATTTTATACCTCTAGAAAAAAAAATCAGTTGGTATCAATTGTTCAAATAAGGAACTTTCAGTGCCTGTAAGTACAATTTTCTCAATGATATTCGCTCCTTAATCGCAACTCAAACAACCAAGCAGACTTCAATTATTCGTCGATCAGAAATAACGAACCCTCTTCAACTAAATCGACAAAAGTCTTTGGTGATTTAATGAACTGTTTTGCTCTCGGTAAAAACTAAAGAAAACTTGGAAAATACAAAACCTGAACGTTTCGATCTTTATTAAATATTCATATTTGTGGCTTAAACTATTTTAATAAGTTAAAATGCTTTTGTGTGTACTTTTCTGTAATTTGTTTATTAGAAAAACTGCAAATGTTAAAGATTACTGAAAAATAAAAACTGGTATCGGAAACTAGACATGTATCAATTAAAAGCATTTTAGAAATAACCAAGTTTTGACTATATGCGGGGTTCTTAAATTTTACTCTCAACTGTACATCATAATTAGCTGTGATAAAAAGGATTGGCAACGATTCGTAACCGATTTGGTCAGGTTTAATACCCGCAAACAAACCGCAGTCAACTCCCACAAATTCAAATCGCTTTTTTATCAAAACAATTGTTGAGATTGAAATCGAGATTTGCTCTGTTTAGAATAATACTTTATAGCAATTTCAATCTGCATGTGTTGTACATTGGACAACGATTTTGAAACTGAGAATCCAATATTTTTGCCGAAAAACAAATCTACCTTAAAAAACTAACGCAGTTTTGTTTTTAATCTGTGACCCAGTGCAGAGTTCAGTAGTCCTATTATCTAACACGGTATACATGCATCAATTTCTACCGAATGCAGTTTTGGATTGGGTTATAAGATATAAATGGCATTAGAATATGCGGGGCATTAAAGAGAGTGCGTGTAACCCACATTTTGAGGCATGAGCGGCAGCAAAAGCTCAGAGACAGCGTAGTAAGCCGGGAAAGCTTGAGAGCTCTAAATGCTGCCAGAAATAAAGCACTATATTTTTAAAGAAAGAAATATTTATACAAAATAGAGTAATTTATGACAGTTGCTGTTTAAAAAGATAAATCAGACGAGATAATGCAATCACATTAGTGACTCGTGTGAAAAAAGTGTGTATACACAGGATACCTTATAAATTTATCTTAAATTTAAAAATCTGTTTTACTAATTCAGGAGACGGATCTAATCATGGTGTAAAGAAGTGCCCGGAGAAAAATCTTTTAAGTGAGATTAAGTTAGCCAATTCTAGGCCCTTATGTAAGACAAGGGTAAAAAGGTTGACGAGTTTGAGACAAATTAGAGATATTTTTTGGTTTCTATTAAATTTTGTGTAATTTCCTACAGTTTTAGAGGCCTTCCCCATTGTTTGTAGGCGATCAGCCTTCGCTTGCAATTGAGCTAGCTGACTTAACTCAGTCAATTGCAATCACAAAGTATAAAAAGCAACAACATCCAATAACTGCGCAGAAAAATAATTTAATACACAACATGTCGTATTTCATGTTTTACTAGAACTTGTTCTATTTGTATATCCGCAGAAAAATGGAGAATTAGTTGGGTTAAAAAACGACTACATAATTGGTAATCAAATTTTGTGCTGTAGAATTTGAGCGATATCATACTTATGTCTTCAATTCAAATCTACGCTGCGCGCTGATACGTTATTCGGAAATTTATCATGCGTTTTATTTTAGAACATATTAGACACAGACGAATCAATTACCATATTCATTGGCTCAAAGCCATCAACTCTACTTGGAAATAACAACCTAAAGGCGCATTTGATTGTTTACATTTTGCTTCATTAACATAATATGGCTTAAATTCAACTCCAAGTTTTAAACAAAATTTATAGTGTATACTGATTTAGATAGAACATGGCAAAATGACTTATCAGTGAAAGTTTCAGTTCGATATGTGTATGGCTGGAGGCAACTTTTGTCTCCAAGCCCTATAATCACTGTAAAACTCAAAAACCATTCTATGTGCCGAGCTGAAATTTTTACTGAGCACTAATCGTGCTATATTGTAAAGAAATATAACTTTATTTTGTTTAAAGCTTTGAGTTTATGTTAATGAGGCAAATTGTAACCAGTGACGTCACCTGAAATAAACCAATAATGATCATGCATTCGATTCATGGTTTAGCTGCAAACATTGGACTTTGCTTATGTTTTGTTTTGTCCACCTCAGAGAAAAATGTATTTTTGGATCTCGTTTCCCATAAAAACTTGTTAAATAATCGATGCTAAAAAAAATGTTTGTTCTCATTTATTACAGAATATTATTTGTCCATCTTCGTCTGTATGTTTGTTTGTTATAATAGTTGATACATATTTGATTCAATGATAATAAATTAATTCTATATAGTGCATTTGAAAGTTAAATAGAAAATTTTATGCATCAATTTTTTCCTTTTTTCTTCCTCTTATGTCTGTTACTGTACTGATATCATTTCACAATTTTTTTAAAATAAGTAAGAAATCTTTAGCATCATTAAGAAGTTAATATATTTGGTGTAAGAGTTTAGTATACCATGAGAGTGCAAACAGCTGTGTTTTGCACCTAAAAACATAGCAAATACTGAGAAAGATAATTTTAATAGTTATGGTGATAGACAATCGCTGAAAAACGTTAAAAAATTCATTTTATCTGCTACACTGAGAAATTGGGCCTTATATCTGAGGTTTAAAAGGATGGTGAAAGAGGTTTTTATTTTATTGTTAACTTTTCTTAGATGTGCTAACAAAGTTACATGTTATTACAACCATTAAAATTATAAAGCTTAACATTCTAAACTAAATAAATATCCTTAGTATTAGGGATTATAACATTGAATTTTTTGGTCAAAACGTAGAGTGTTCATCAAAGTGCAATTATTTCGAGCAAACGAAGCAAAGTTTGAACCCATAAAAATAGCACTTAAGATGGAGCTTCCACGTAACACACAATGAATGAACTGTCTATTATCAGGATTGAGTTGATTCACTTTATCTGCTTCATTGCCAAAATATACGCTTTATAAATTATTTACCATTTTAAGACTAACGCCTTCAAAATAATGGCACTGGAAGGTTTTTGGATGACTTTTTTTTTCATTTATTTCATTTTTAGATTAGAAGTATGCAAAAAGACATGTTATTACAGTTATATTAGTTTGACATTTTGAAATAAGTGAAAAATTTTCAGCGAAAACAAATGAAGTTTTTAACATTATGGGTGAGAGTGTTTTACACCTTTTAGTAATAGATGGTGGTTAACGCTTCATAACTCTGTTTTCATGTAAAACGTTATGCTAATGAACAGTCACTTAACATTCAATGGCTTCCTTTTATCTTTTCGTCCAAACATTCAAGTTAATTTGAGAAAAAAAAAGTCGACAGCAGCTATAGGCTTCTTTTTACTGTGTCGAATAAACTCAGTTCATTTTTCACTAACTCTCAAATTAAACCATTTTTGATTAATTTCCACTAATGCATTTATTGTTAGAATTCACAACCCATAATACGGAATATTGGAAAAAGGAAGAGGATGAAGAACGCATTAAGTAAATGTTTTTTAGCATATCGCCACACCATAGATGGTTGCTATCCTAAAATTGAAGTCTTTTTACACTTTCCATTAACACAAATGTGATATCCCCTAAAAACCTAATCAGCTTTTAGTATTTGGCCTGGTTAAGCAAAGGGCAATTAGTTTGGTTGTATTAGTCTAATCAGACGCTCCAATATTAGTTCTTCACTATCAAGCTGTTTTGGAAACTGTATGAACTCCCCGGACTTTTAACGATGCATGTATAGGATAAGGAGCTGACAAAGTTTGTATTCCTTTTAATCTTTTTTCTTGTTTTTTTTTAAATTATTAAAGACAAAGTTTTAATCTGTGGTAGAAATAAAACTGAAACAAACAGGGCTTCTTTATTTAAGGAACAAAAGTTCGCAAAACATTTATACATAGGCGCTTAAAAAACTATAAAGCTAAACTTATGTTAAAAATTTCGATGCTTTGATTTAACCAAAAAGTCGCAATTAAACGACTGGACACGTTCTTTGTTTAACTTAACGAAGTATATATATGAGATGAAAGCAGACACAAGTGCTTTTTACACAAATTTTTATTCTAGATCTGTCACGGGTGACATAGTACAACTACAAACACAAGAAAATGATATACTTGTTATTCTATTTGTGGAAACAAGGACAGCGCCAACAAATATTCTAACCAAAACCTAAAAGGCCTCAAAAGTTATCGAAAAGAATACTTCATTAAATCACAATTTTCCAACCAGTTACAAATACTAGACTTTAACTGTTTGCTGGTTCCATTTTATGGCGCTATCGTTAACCGAAAAAGATGGCTCGAAACCAAATAAACTAGAGTTTGATCTTGAGTTGTAACATTGAATCATACAGCTTTTGCGCGCTAATTACGAAGATATGGAAATGAGAATACTGTCAATTTAAAGACTGCACTTGCTGTGCCCAAGCCTTTTCAATTAACCTTTGTTTGTTGTTTTTAGCACTTAGCCTTATAGTTTTTAAATCTTCTTCCAAATTCATTAGCAGAGCGTGCACTTTTTTCAACTGTTCTCATGTTTATATACTTTTTTTCTCGGATTTGACTGCATATAAATGTTATTCCTAGATTTACAAGTCCGAATTGAAATATATCGTTTAACTAAAATAAAATAATCCAAAAATATTGTAGGATATCTTTCTTTGTATCGTTAAAGAAGTGAGTTTAAAACACAATTTGTATTGCTAGGAGACTTCGTTAATTTTGAGTTTCTTTGTTTTCTATTGAGTGAACTAATTCTTGAATGCTCTTGACAACACATTTACAGATTGCAATAAAAAGGAAAAACACAAGCATTTTTGTTGAAAAAACATTGAAAGCGTTAGAAATTGTCAGGTTTGCGTGTGTGGCAGTGGAAAATAGTCAAAACATACAACTTTTTCACATCATTCGATAACTGTTTCGCACTTGGGGGTGAAAACCCAGGGGTGAAAATGCTCTGATTGCATCGATTTCAAACACAACCTCTTGTTATTTTTACCGTAATAAGCTATTTATTTACAATATTGGAGCCTTATTTCTTCATTAAAGTTTTACAGTGAGAAAAAACAGGCAAGGAGTGGCTTAAAAATGAAAAAGCAATAACCAGTCGAACGTATTAACAACATAAATATTTAATGATTGTAACGTGTTCAACTGAGTTTCTTACCCGCTTATACGCAGGCGTAATTATCAGCTTTTTTAAATAAATTCAAAAAGACATTGAAACACGATTAACAAAATACAAACACGAAGTTCTATCAACAGGAAATTTTACTGAGGTCACAGTTTCCAGATAATTCATAGACGTTTTTCAATAAACTTTTATGTTGTAGGCATGCATCATCTTTCTAGCAGTTGATAAGTAATTGTCCCCCTCTTAATTCATATCTGAGACCAATTGTTATATAGTTCATGTTCATCTTCATTTGAAAAGTAATATGTGAAACCCTTAATCTGTTTAAAAGTTGAATATTTATTAATATCTTTAATTGTCATAATTTTTTTCTTAAAATACCCTTGTTTCTTATTTGACTGTCGAAGAGAATTCATTTACTTGTGTTATAGGCTAAAATAGTGAGTCCCAGTGAAAAATCAGAGTTTAGTTATCTGAGGTCTGCAATCAGGCGAGCATGTATTATCTTTCGTTAAGCATTGTATGAGCCAGACTTGCTTTATAAAGAGAGATTGGCAACCATCGTATTAATTATATTTTGTTTCTTAGTCTCTTGTAACTTTGTAAAAGTTTGTTGTTATTAAAAGTACAATTAAAGTAGAACTAAATAAGAGAATTTCGAAAGGTGTTGGGTGATTATGTCAGATCCCGATTATAAACATTTAACCATAACTAATAACCATTGATTTGAGAACATCAGGGGAATTTTCTTAACTGCGCACTATTTACATATTTTACAGCTGCATGCAGGTCAAAATGCCTCGGTGTTTCACAAACCGTTTAATGCACAGCTAACAACCACCAAAAGCGCACGGAGAAACATACGTGCTGTAGAGAGGAACTCTGCACGAACTGAAGCTGGTAAGTAATTCAGCACTGTCTTCTTTTCTAAGAGAAGAAGAGTTTTTTTTCTTTTTTCAACTTAAAACTTACTATTAAATGTTCAACGAAAAGTCAATGTGGATCCGTTTTTTTTTGAGTAGCTATTGCGTGCAATGCGGATAAAACTGTTTACATTAAGTTTAGTTTACGAGTTAAGACACTGTAAGGATCATGATCAATTAAGATGTGCAAACTGAAACGACCGAAAGGGAACTATGTTATTTTGCAGTTAGTAAGTATCTTCTGTGATATCATTACCAGAAGAAATTATTTCAGTTATGTTTTTTTAATTTTTTTTTCCAACGTGGAGGTTCAAGAAAATATCTTTCAAGCAAATAACTTGAAATATTGCAGATAGATCTCGCTTGCGAAGGATATGTTATACATTGTTTATTATCTTTTCACATGATCAAGCAATTTATTGACAGCTATTGGGAAAACAGGGGCCCAATACGAAAGAAGAATTAAGAACATTGGATCCTTTTTCAGTTTTAGTTATTAGTGTCACTTGAAAAACAATTCTTCAAATGTTTTTACTGATGTGAAAAAAGAGTTGAAAAGATACAAACATCGACAGACAAATCCAAACCCTTACTAACTCGTGCTGACGGAATTTTGTTCATTAGTTTTCGCCGGCGCAAAAAATGTCAAGCGGAAAAGAACTTCAAGTTTTTTCTTTGTTGTTATAATATTCTGTAAAATTGTTAGTCAGTTTCAAGGTCCAACAAATGAAGGAAATAACTAAACCACAAAGCAAATAAAAATCAATATTTGACATTTAAAAAGTATTTTGAAAAATAAAGGAGAATCATAGCGCTTGAACTCGCCTGAAAAATCGATTATTTTTGAGGTCTATAGAAAAAAAGAAAATTCATATTTATGAAAAAAAAGGTGTTAGTTTAATAAATATTCTTACGATTTAGGTTGAGCACAAATCTTTGATTTAATAAATGGAAAAAAAAAACTAGGAAGGGAAAATTAATTTTGTTTAAATTTGAAAAGATGAACAAAACAAAGACCATCTAACATAAAAGTGACCGATGGAACAAAAAGCTGAATGAGAAGTAAGTTAATTCACAAAACAATTTTCCGAAGAAAGGTTTCGTGTTAGGAAATTAATTTTTCTTCAATCTTTAAAGCAAAACAATATAGAGCAATCAACCAATAAAAGCTCGTTTCCTTAGTTCTAGAACTGTTTCGGCTCAAGAGATTATTAATGATTCGCATTGATCGCACTCCAACGAAATCATTGATATTATTATATTAGCTGCATGACATTTGAATCAAAATTAAGAAATTATATGTAGAAGTTGCTTTTCAGCAACATAAGACCTGAAATTTGAAGCATCGTCGAAACATCGTTCAAAACACAATATTCAATAAACTTAGCAGTGTGATTACTCTGATAAAATCAAAAACAATACAGAATTAAAAAGTTATGGTTTTCTTGTTCAATAAACTTAATGAATAATGATGCAGAATATCGTAAACAAGAATATTTAAAAAAAAAAATTAAACAAACTCAAAGAGACAGACATAATAGCGGTCAAAAATCACATTTTGATATCACCCGATAGTTTTTATTTTTAAAAAAGATGCTTTATAGTTCCAACATTTTTTCGCATTTTTTTAACAGTTAGAGTTGAAGATTAAGGAATTCGGCGGACAAAAAATTGCGTCAGTTTACGAGCAAAAAAACTTAATTATTGATAGTATATAATTACAAAAATTGTAGCAATACATCGAGCTTCCAAACTATTTTCTATTTTCTTTAGTTTAATCATGAAGTTTCTATATTTTATTAACAAAACCTTAAACATTTCAAAAAAAGGTGACTAATTTGATATTACTTATTTAAAGCTGAAATAGAAATGTTTGCCTTTCAGTTACAACGGTACAGAAAATACAATCGGATAGCTGCCATTTCGGCTGTGACTTTGTTGTATCTTTGCGGTGTCACCCAATAGTTTAAAAACTAGTGATTCTGATAGCTTAATCTGCAATTATATTTATTACAAGGCTAAATTCAATTTTGTGGGGTTAAAAGTGTTAATTTTTAGGCAATAAAGAAGAATCTTAGAAGTTTCTCTGCATAACTTACATATTTAAGCAAAAATGGTTTACGTCTGTATTTATAACGGAAAGGTATTCGGATATTCAGGCGACTCGTAGACGCTAACTTCCATGCATTGGTTTCACGCTTAAAGGAGGTTTGAGGTAATACGTTACAAACAGTCTCAAAATTTGCGAGGGTAAATTTGGACAATAATTTCAGGTGTAGAAAAATATCAGGTCTGACGCCTGATTGATTAGCTGCCTCGGCTAGGTGTTATTCACACCGCAAAACTTTCTTCTAGCTTTTTCAGCCATTTTAGGCCTCATCAGCACGGCATAGATATCAAATAGGCTCGTAAAAACGTAATGCTTGTTGGATGTGGCTTCATAGTATGATAAGATCGAAACAGCTGTCCACATCCGCCAACATCAAGGCTCAAAAGGTTTTATAATCGCTACCAGCATATGAATTTTGGGTGTTTAGTTTTTACCACATAGTGTGGTCGATAGTTCAACTTATTTAAGGGCCCGATTACATGGAGAGTTTTCAGCCCGGGCTGAAATCTCAGCCCGGGGCAGGGTTCAATTTTTCTTTTGATTATATGACGAAACTCAGCCCGGGCCGAGATTCATACTTTTGGCGGGAATTACGATAAATCACAACAACAAAATGGCGGCTAGAAAGCTTAAACTTTTGAAGACAACTCAGTTTGCGCTATTAATGGCTTTAAATTTTCAATCGGTTTTGGGATTCTTGTAGCCCATCAAATGGCGGAATGCAAACGAAACCTGGCTTTAACAGCTCATATTTCATATTACAGCAGCGGCCCAAACAAATCGGGCCGGGTCCTCGTAAATACGAACAAGAGCTTCCCTTGCAGCCTCATACTGCTTTGTTTTGTCTGCGTTGAAATCGATGTTTTGATATTCCATTTGAGAATTGTATTTTGCTAAACAGCTGATTAGATTGTCAAGTTTATCGTCTTTGTCCCAGCGAAATCTTTTTTTCCACAACTTTCGTCTTCGAGTTTGTCTCCAACGCCATCTTTGATCACGAAATCTCTTCAACGCATAATCATTTGAAATTTCCGCTGTTCAGATTACAACGTGGACGCAGTATAGTAGCTGTTTCAGCCCGGGCTGAAATTACACTGCCATTACATGCAAATTTCAGCCTGGTAGGCGCAAACCGGGCTGGAAAGTTTTCCCCGGGTTGGAATTCAGACCGGCTTCATGTAATCGGAAATTCATTTTTATTACCATTTGCGAAAGAGACCGGGTTGGAGTTTCAGCCCCCCTAAACGGGCTGAAATCTCAGCCCGGGGCTGAAACACTCCATGTAATCGGGCCCTAAATCAATTAAGTACGTTTCTGCTCTAGAACTGTTGATTACTATCCCTCCC
>JAOEHV020434925.1:0-23358 GCA_025447995.2 Isaurus tuberculatus | reverse complement strand
ATTGCAACTATGGTTTCATAATATTCCAAAGTAAGCAAGTTTAACCCAGAATTTAGCTGAACTTCTGTTACACATCACTACAATAACATTTATATATCGAACCCCTTTGAAGCGCGATTTTAAGTCTTTTTAGAGCTGGCGGGAATCCTTTTACACAAAGTTTGACTTGGTCAGTATTGAAATTAGAACAAAAACTTTTACAGCCTTTTTACAGGGGGTAGGAGGTATTGCAGTGGGTTCATGGTAGATAACGCGTAAACAAAAGAAAAAAAATCGTAAACCAATTAGAAGCGATTTCAGCACAGATATGTCACTCAATGTTTTCGTATGCGCATCGTAGCCATCATACAACCTACCCGAGGTAAGGGACCGGTCAGAAAG
This sequence comes from Isaurus tuberculatus, assembly GCA_025447995.2. Lineage (NCBI taxonomy): Eukaryota > Metazoa > Cnidaria > Anthozoa > Zoantharia > Zoanthidae > Isaurus > Isaurus tuberculatus. Next base: position 22,977 of record JAOEHV020434925.1, on the reverse strand, counting down.
TATCTGCTAGGGGAAGCCGGAGGGAATTTTTCAAATTTTCAAAACATTTTCGTCGCCCATCCAAAAGCTGACAAAAAAAATTTCATGGTCCAACCAATTTATTGCTAAATGTTTCGTGGCCCACCAAGAAAATTCCAACCACTTCGACTAAAGAAGTAAATGCTTATTCTTTATAATAATGGTTTACTTTTGCCCAGACGAGCCCTCATTTTACCAAGAGATGCGCAGTATGACAAGTACATGCTAAATAATTCAGGCACACACTTTGTTAGTGTGTTTCGTGGCCCACCCTTCATCTTTGAATATATTTGGTGGCCCACCCAGATGGGCAAGAATTATTTCGTGACCCCTCCATATTCCCTCCGCCCCAGCACATACTTTCTGACCGGTCCCTTAAACTCAACGATTCCTTTGGTTTGTTTACATGTGCAGTTTGATTCCGACTTCGTACTCTGCTATTGGTGGACGTCGGCAGCTGCTTTAAAGGAAAGGCTTTTGATCGACGTCCACTAAAAACAAAGTAAGACGTCGGAAACAAAATTCACGTGCAACTGAAAACGGCTGTAATTCAGAAACTACTAAGACTATTGATACGAGAAACATAAAGGCAGCTCTATCGAACAGTCTTATCTTATCTTATCTAAAACTTACTTTGCAGCTGTTGGAAACCTTTGCAATGATAGACTCCAAGTGTCTGACCTCTGACACCATTTGAGATATAATATCTCGATAATAGATCTCTGGAGTGACTCCGTTTTGTAGATGTGCTGTACATAACTGTGTACAGAAAGCAAAAGTGATAAAAAGAGTACATTGGGTTATATTTTGTAGATAGTTTGGGGAAGCTGAATTGGTAAAAAATAACTTATTATTAAAATACTTACAATTACGACTTACTACAAACTATCTAGTGTTCACATAAACCTCTTTTGTACCAGTCAATTCCAAAACCGCCCATTTCCCCCCCCCGGGCAATCCCCGGGCATTTGACTCGCGTTAATCTCCGTACAGTGGGGACTTTGACCCAAAATGAGGCCCGCCCGGTGGGGCATTTGACTTTCCTGTCAAAACGTCTTTCAGCGGTCGGAAACAAAAGGAATTTCGCAATTTTTGATTCACTGACGTGAGCCTCTTTTACGGGTCATTGCTCTTGTCGATTCCACGTGGATTTTTCAGTTGTTGTCGTTTTATATAGTTATATCGTAGAATACGCCTTTGTTTAAAGTGTGGAGCGAAGACAAGCTGAACAAGAAATTTGTAGTGGTTGAAAATTTTGTGGGAGCATTTGAGAGCCTTTTAAAAAGCCCATAAAATGAGGACTTTATAAAAATAAAATTTTTATTGAAATTAAGAACCTCCATATAAAGATAGCGTTGAGAGACTTTGGATATTTCAGTTGTGTTTATATATAGCAGATCACTCTATTATCATTAAAATTGCAGTTTTAAAACACAAATCTTAATCCAAACAGTAGCCAATTGTTTATTACAGAATATGTACATTTGAATAAACGGTTTTACGCATGGAAAAAAGTTTTGCACAGTTGCTTTAACATGCCTGGAGGGTGGAGGATTTGACCCTCTTTGAAGCTCTAACGCGGGTGGGACATTTGACCGTCTAAACTGGCAACATAGCAGGGAATTTGACCAAAATTTTTCAAAAAAAGTCAAATGCCCCGGGGTTTGACCGGGGGGAGGATGGGCGGTTTTGGAATTGACCGGTAAATTTCTTCCATTAAAATAAAGTAAATGAATTAATTATTTATTAGTCCATCACCATTCTAAGACCTTTTTGGTTCCACAAAAGGCAACCAGACCTTTCTACTTCCTCTCGTATTACAAACAAGGCTTGAGAAAACATCCAACATGTGGAAAGGCAAACTTTACTTAGCATTTAAAACAAAAGTAGAGTTTTAAGTGCTAATAACATTATGGAACACTCTGGTACGATAAGGCTTTTAGTACAGCTGCTCGAAACCAGGTTACATATATTTATATATTTAGACGCGATGATCCGCTCTGGATCGCACGGCGTCTCCAATGTGCGCGGTCTTGAGCGTTTTTCTCGATGTTCTTGAATTCTTTGGCTGTTCCTTCACGAAACTCGCGCGTTGCGATGCGGAGCCACGTCTCCCGTGGCCGCCGTCTCCTCCTCTTACCACTGCGGAGCCACGTCTACCGTGGCCGCCCTCTCCTCTTCTTACCACTGCGGAGCCACGTCTACCGTGGCCGCCCTCTCCTCCTCTTACGACTGCGGAGCCACGTCTACCGTGACCGCCTCTCCTCCTCTTACCACTGCGGAGCCACGTCTCCCGTGGCCGCCCTCTCCTCCTCTTACCACTGCGGAGCCACGTCTCCCATGGCCGCCCTCTCCTCCTCTTACCACTGCGAAGCCACGTCTCCCGTGGCTGCCCTCTTCTCCTCTTACCACTGCCTTTGAAACGAAATGACTGTCTTGTCAAATGACCAGGGTCGTTCCTTGCAATGTGGTCAATCCAATGCCACTTCCTATCAACAATATCAACAACATCACCCTTTTGCCCTGCCCTTTCATACAGTCTCTCATTTGAAATTCGGTTAGGATAGAAGATCTTCAAGATTCTCCTCAGACAGTACCGATGGAGCACTTGCAACCTTTTCTCCGTAGCTTTTGTTAGAGTAAAAACATTCACAACCGTATATCAGCTTAGCTTTGATGACACTACCAAAGAGCTTCAAAACCAGGTTAAGTAAAATCTATTATATATAATTATATCTGTTTGATGTCACAATCGGTCTTACTTACTTACAACCGTTCCTTTTGCGAGGGAAACATACGTAATAAAACTGGTGTGCTAATTCCTGACTTCAAGTAAAAAGAAGCATTTAAAGAGTTTCTAACATATAAATTTGTTTTATTAAATACAATAGTTTTAAAATTGTAATTTAAGAATGCTGTATTGAGCAAAGTTTATGTTGGTTTATTTATTAATTAAAACAGATAAAAACCTTCAATATGATGCTGATTTGAGATCGTCCATCACCATCATTTGTGATACCTTCATCAAGTACATCAGCAACCATTTCTTGTATCATTTGTTCAAGTTCAGAGCTAAGCTGTCTCTCTTCATTATCATTAATGCCGTAGTCTAGTGACTGATAAATGCTGTTACCCACAAAATACACTATCTGATGAAATGAAAATGACAAGGTCAAGGTCAGGGTACGAATTAACGTATTGCGCTTTGCAAAATCGCGATGCACTTTTCAAAATTTGCGATACAAAAATGTCAAAAAAATAGTAAAATCGCGATACCAATAAATGTCTCTCTGTATTAGTTTTTAACCTTAGGTCATTATAAACAACGCAGGAAATTAAACAGAGTATAAGTGGCTATCTATTAGGTACCTGTGAACCTCCTCTGAACTATTCGAAGTTTCAATACATAACACAAACGTGACCGCTTCTGTGTAGATATTTTAATATCTAGAGGTAATACAACTTCGCGCTTTGGCTTCGTTTACATCGTGTTTGTGGGCTTCCGGGTTGGGGTTAATTTCCCAGAACTAAAAAATTGCGATACATTTTTCCGACGTTAACTCGTACCCTGAAGCTGCAACATTTGTATAACTTTGCATACAAGTCTCATTTAGGTTACTTTAAATATAAATGATTTATTAGGATAGTACACAAAGTGTTTTTATTTTCTAAAAAGATCAAACATAAAAACATATTTTTATTAAGTTAAAAAATAAACCCTATTATGTAATAACTGTTTCATTTCAGAGATTACAACTTACCTCACTCTCAGATTTATAAGATAGCCCTGAAATATTTTAAAAAATGAAAAAAGTTACCCTCTTTGTAAAATCTAATTAAATAATTTCTTAATTCATTTAGAATTACAGAAAACTAATAAAAGCAATCAAGGTGGTTAAACTTTATCATTCTTACTTTATTATTTTAACAATTTTAGTGGCTAAAACTGGCAAACTTCACCTAGTAAAGAAACTTATCAATACCAAAAAAATATCAGCCCAAAAAACTCTTACATCTTGCTGTCAGGCATGACTTTTGTACTTAAAGCTGCACTCTTTATTTCCAGAGAACAGTCTTAGTAATTTAAAAGACATATTCACATAATAATTTATCAAAACCTTTAATCATAATTATCATCACCACTATCATCAATCATTATTTTCAATCATCAGCATCATCAATCTTGACCATCTTTAATCATCACCATCCCATCACCACCATCATGACAACCATCATCATCAGCATTACAACCATTGTTGTCATCATCATCAATCACCAACATTATATCATCACTATCCCATCACCATCACCACCACCTTCATCACCACCATCATTATCACCATCATCATTACAACCATCATCATCAGCATTATAACCATCGTTGTCATCATCACCACCATCATTGCAACCATCATCATCATCACCATAATCATCTTAACCTGGGATTGGTGAGTAAAAATCTATTCATTTAAAAATGCACCAGTCAATCTCTTCCCCCCCCCCCACTTCCCCCAGGCCAGGGTCGGAGAAAGTGGGGGAATTGGCACTCTATTGAACAAACTGAACATTGCCCAAGGGGGTGGGGTTACTGACAGTTATTGTTTAAAACAAACCAACCTTGAAATTTACTGATAGAAGTTTTTTGAAATTGGCATTTTTACTGAAAATGTGACCTTACAGGGTGGGGTTTTTGCTCACATTTGACTTCAGTCGATGTCAATTCCCCCACCCTGGCCCAGGGGGGGGAGGTTTCAATTGGCTGGTGCATTAGTGTCAAGTGGTTAAAGCAGGATATGAGCCCAGGTCACTAGCATTCACATCAAGGGTCTAAAACCACCAAGCCATCTGTGCCTCTTTTTGGATTGTGATGAAGGCTTTAAACTAAATAATTTTTAAACACAAAGAGTGAGAATGATTCTTCCCTTGTTCACCCCTTAGGCCATCAGAAACAAGATATAAGTACTGAATCTAACGACCTTCCTTTTTTCAAAGCATGCAAATTAGTGGAGGAGCTAAACACAGTGAGTCTAGTTTAACACGGAAAAGAAAAGAGCTAAGTTAAAATTTAAACTTGGAATCTTGACTCCTAATGGCATTAAAGAAAAATTTGTGTTTATTTAATTAGTATAATTACTTATTATTTACCTTCTTTCTTTACTTGTTACCTATTAATACACGCCCCTTCCTGTTTTAATTCGTTTAAATGATCTTTCCCTATACAATTTCCGATTTTCTCAACCTTTTCAGCTGCTTTACAAAAGGCTAACTGAGAAGATCATCTTCTTACTTTAATTACGGCGATGTTTAAGTATCTCAACGTTTCCATTAAATCACAAATTTTAATTACTTGCCCAAGCATTTCAATATAATTAAAAAAAAACTGATCAACGAGTATCCTAATTTTAACTACCTTCTGTTTCCTCGGTGACCCCAAGTGTGATATACCCGTATTCACTCAAGTATATGCTCTCAGTCGATATTTGACCGCAGTTTAGGCCAACACGACCGCAAACAGCAGCGCATGATCCTATTTGAGCTTGTAAAAACTTGAGGGATTGATAACTAATTGCCCAGGCTTGTTCTTCAGTAATGGGACTGTTCAAAACCTTGCAAATTCTTGACAAGTCCATTTTCAAGCTTCAATATGTTTCCATTCCTAGTTCTTCACTGAGAGCTGCCGTAATAGCTGGTGATGGGCATTGATTTCAATTTTTTAACGCTGTAAAAAAAGAAAACACATAGAATTAAACAACCGTTGAAACATTTAATTTGACACGTTCTCCAGCTTCATAATGATAAGTTTCAAATTTATAGAATGGAAGTTTGAAACACAAGAAAACTTATTTCGATTTCCTCCACATCGGAAAAATAAGAAACTATAAGTTATCTGAAACTCTTAAATCTTGTATTAAGACTTTTTTTAAAGAATTTCCAAGACAGCCATGCCTTATGATCCGGTCTTCTAGAACAAAGAGAACTCCAGCTCCGCTAAAGATTCGAAATTTCCGACAAAATTTGGAATCCGCAATTTATAATGATCAGCGGTGTTCTTAGTGCGCATGAGCATACTAAGCGCTTTCGTCATCGTTTCGAGCTGGCTGCCATATTGTTTGGGGAATTGGTAGAAAGGCTCTAAAACCTTTCTCTCCATTTGTCTGATTGTAGCGGTTGCTTTCAATGATCTGAAGAATGTCCAAACCTGAACAAGTACTGAAGCTTGAGCCGGCAACGGAATTGAGATTCCGAGGTAAATATTAACACTAAAAAGCCTTCCGATTTTGCGTATGTCACGCGTATATTTTGGCTTTGACTGCCACTCAGACTTCCATGAGCTTGTTTATTACTCAATATTATATTTTTATTTAGTACTTTCTTTTAATTTAACCGATTAGGCCCATTTACGGAGGTTATTACAGCTACCCTGAAACTGACGAATCCTACGGATAAGAAAATATGTTTTAAAGTGAAGACGACGGCTCCTAAAAGATACTGTGTTAGACCGAATAGTGGAACAATCGATGGCAAAGGAGTGGTGGATGTCGCAGGTGACATTGATTGTTTTTGTTTTGTGTTAAAGTATAAAAGTTTCCATCTCTTGAGAAAGCCGATCGTGAAAGCTCGAGAGCAACACGCAATAATTTCAAATTTTTTACCGAAGTATCTAATAACAGGATTCTTGAGACGTTTTCAACTCGCATTACAGATAGTTTTCTCTGTTTTTAAGATAAAATGTTTTCGTGTTTCAAGTGTTTTAAAAGAAAGCTTTGTTTTTGTCAGAGTTTGTTATTTTTTTGTGATACAATGAAGATTTTACAAATCTTTTTTTGTGTTTATTGTCTTGTTGACTGTAGTTATGCTGCAGCCGTTTGAATATGATCCAAAAGAGAAAAGCAAACACAAGTTTATGGTTCAAACGATGTTTCTACCAGATGGATACTCGGACTCCAACGAAAACTTGGTAAGTTAAGACGAACTGACAATTTTTGTGTAGTCAAACTTAATCTTGAAGTAGATTTCAGTAACTGTTTCAAGTGATTGACAAGTGCAATTTATCTAAGAGCGCATTTGTTACCTTTAACGACTTTTAAAGACTCAAATTTTTGCAACTTACACACGAAATGGTGTGAGAAAGAAAAGGAACAAAAAATATAGTAAAAAAGGAGACAAATCATTCAGAGTTTAATGCTGGAATTTCCTTTCTACAAACAATTAGTAAAATTTCTGTATTACCCCCTACATTAATATTATACATTTGAATGTCAAATTGTTTTTTATGTGGTGAGAGTTTAATTGATAATGCTTTTAACTGTCAGAGTAATAAGAATTACATCCAGCAGATTACAAGTTAAGGTTTTGGTCAGCATAATTTTTCTTTCTGATGTGAAAGCATATTATTTTTTTATAAGAAAGTAGCTTATAAGAAAGTCAGGTATTTAGATCACCAAAAACTTCATAAAGTTTGGTAATGGATTGGTCAAGACAAGCCTAAGAAAGTTTTCAATTATGTATACTCAAAATTTAATCATGGATCATATGAAACATCCACTAATGTTCTATTTTCCAGTGAAATTTCTTGGGTTCTTCCAGTCTTGATATAAATAGCATCGGTATCGATCCACTGAACTTTTGACAAGATGGACTAAACTTATGTATATTATATGCATTTATAATCTTGAATAAATGAAATGATTAGTTTTGGAGTTTTACCGAATTAACAGAACATTGTTTAAGAACCAAATATCTATTGAAGTCAAATCATACAGTCAAAATGGCAGTTTTCAGGGCCTATGGACAGGAATATTTAAGTTATTATGGCTTGGTAAAGTTTTCAGCAATTAGTCAGTAAGAAAAAATCATAATACAAGTTGATACATTCTCAAGTGGGGTCATTTGAATCTACAAGACCTCCCTACAGGTATTAATGACCTGATCTCTTTGATGTAATCCATTGAATCTCTGTGAAAGTAACAGTTGTCATTTATCATTGGTACATGATTTTGTTATGAATGATGAGGTGTCTTCAATGCATGATTTGTGCCTTTTTTGTGTGGAAAATCCATTAGCCTAAAATATAGTAAAAGCAGTATTTGTTACATCAAGAATGTAGCTGAAAATGTTACTGTGTTGTTGTGGTCTGTGATTCTGTTCTGATTTCTAATTAATTTATTACAGTATGATATTTGCACCAGAAAGCAATGAAACTACTACACTGTGCATCAAAATCAGTTAGTTTTTTTACTAATTCATTTTGTTTATTTTACTTGGAAATCATATTGTGAAGCCAGTCATTGTAAATAAATAAGTAAACAAACAAATACTTTAATATTGACAACTTCCTGAAAGGGGCTTTTCAGTTGCTCTACTTAAAATCCCTCCTCCCCCAATTAAGAATCCTAACTCACTGCTGGCAAACCAGTTGGCTGTTTACAAGGTATGGTAAATTTCCCCCTGGGATCACCAAGGACAAATTCATTCAGTAGTCACTGTCGAGGATTTAAACCTGGGTTATCCACATTCAAATCCGCGCCTCTAACCACTGAGCCATACTGTCACCCTTGTAAGTTCTGGTGCAGAATGTTCAGAGGACTGAAGTTTGATCAAGGTTAAATAGAAGTTGAGTATAATTATAGTGATGGTGTTACTTTACCTTTTCTTTAGTGGAAAGAAGCAGACCCTTCGTCACTAATGGATTCAAAATTGAAGTGTGTTTTTGAGTTACCAGCTGAGAGTACTGTAGTACCAGTAAGTACTTTTAAAACCTTCTTAAAATAAAATGATAATAATGGCCTCATAATTGCTAATTCTAGAAGTGAGAGTAAATTTAAAGTGAATTAACAGCCAAGCTGACTTTACAAGCCAAGTTCAACTTAAAAAAGGCTGTTCAAGATTGAATCTTGATACAAACAGAACCAGGCCATCACATTCAATATAGCAAGAGAGCAGAAACAGTCATATTTGGTGTGTGTTTGTGAAGAAGCAATATTGACTCAGTCTTTATAAAACAGAGGTTTTTTCTTTTTATTAAATTGAAGCTTTATAAAATTTAAATCAGGATTTAGTGGTGCTTTTGGGTTTTATGCAGCTGGTCTTCTTAAGAACTTGCATTTTTAAACTAGTTTTTCTTGCTGTCAAGGTGATCTTAATACTGAATTGCTAGTAGGTAAAACAAATGATTTAGTCAACTCTTGGTAGATCCGGTTACAGATAACACTGGAAATGCTAGCTTCTTAGACAAGTACACTTATTGCAATAATCAAACCTAAATTTCGTGCATTTAATAAACTGGTCATCAAACTTAATATTTTTTGTAAAATACTCACAGACTCAACAGCAATGCAAATGGAAAAAAAATTATTATTTATTAGCATTTGTAACTGCATATCATAGTCTGTTACTTTGCATTCAGACCAGTTTGTGAGTAAATATGTTTAATTTTTCTCTGACAAATTGTTATTAATGCTCAAAAATCAGCTTCTTACACTACTTTCATTTTTATGATAAAAACATTTTAACCAATAGATAAACTATTCATTGTTTCAACTCATAAGATAATGGCATTAAAATTGGTGCATAAGATAGTTAAAACTGCCATACTGTAACACTGCTTTTCTGACAAAGGACTATTGTTAATTTGTCAGTTACTGTATAATACTTATAGTGATGACCTTGGAACCTGTTTGCTTCTGATAGGAGAGTGATTCTACTGCGAAGGAGGCTAGTGTCTCTAAAGAGTCACCTCCTCAAGAACCAAGTCCACCAGCTGCTTCAGCGAGTACCACACAAGCTGGTGGCTCAACTGGAAGTACTATTTCACACACTCGTAACAGTTCTTTCCCTGATCAAACTGAAGTCATGAAGACACCTACTACTACTGTTCCCCCTCAGGTTTGTATAGTGAATATACAGTTTCTTCATTGTGCAGGCCAATTTTTTTTTTTTTTGAGGCCATACTCAGGCCTTGAACTCCCTAAGTTTAGGGGCATGTCCATTTGGGACTCAAGATTTCTGCCAAAAATAGGGCACCAAGGCAATTGCCAAAGGGCACCAAATTGTTAATACCCTAATTTAAAATAACCTATGTTTGAACACCTATCTCTCAAAGGCAGGGCAGCACCCAACATAAAAGAGGCAGGCCATTTGTGGCCGTGAATCGTGCACATTTCTGGGGGCATTAAGGCAATGGCCAGGGGCATCTACGGCAAATGCCGCATTGCCATCGTAGATTTCAAGCCCTGCATACTGGCTGATGCAGTTTCTATCTTAGGAAGATTGTAAATGAGATCTAAGATTAAGTTTAAAAGATCTGTATTTTATCAGTGTGACTTTGTACTCTTACTGTAGGTGCCAAATAAATGGGGATGTTGAAATAAACGGGGTTGGGAAAATTTTTGAAAACCTATTAAGCAGGGGGGGGAATCTTAATAAAGTGGAGGGGGTGGAAAATCTAAAAAATAAATTCACTAATACTGTTATAGGCATAATTACAGCACAACTATTTCAGGTCTCAGAAAACTCGTATCTCTTTCAGTAACTCCAAAAAATTAACAAAATTACACCACACAAAAAAAAATTGAGATGAGGAAATCTGAAATTTTCTTAAACAGGGGGAAGGGGGTTAAAAAAATCGAAATTTAATATGTGAGGGGGTATGTTTATTTGGCACCCAAGAGTATTGTTTTTTCAGTTTCCATTTATTTTAACTTTCTAAGAAAAATGTACCTGCTGTCAGCAAAAATACATTTTTACTTTTCTTATTTGCACATTTAATTTGCACTTCAGCTCTCAGAAACCCCAAGGTCAGATGTCACAGTACAACAAGAAGAAAACACAAAGTTTAAGGTAAAATAAGTGTATTTATTCTGAAAGTTATTTATATGAAGTATTTCTTTGAAAGAACTTTAATTTACAGAACATGAATAAGTTTGCAAGGTTTTCCGTTGTGTTATAAGCAGATGAGAGTCTTTAACTTCCCCTGGAGAGGACACTAATCCATTGCAGGTTAGTTTCTAGCCAAGCTGGTATTCACTTACTGACCTAGTAAGGATGGAAAGTTGAGTCAGCTTTGGCAGAAAAGGTTACACAAACGTTCAATTTTGGCAGAGTCAGGGATCAAACCAGGGACCTTGTGGTTGGAAGGCAGAGATTTTACCAACTGTGCCAACTACTCTGCTCTAAATAGAGATAAAGCAGTAGATAAAAGTGTTTTGATTGTGATTCATATCTCTTGCTGTAGGAGGAGACGGTAAGACTGCGAAAGAATGTTAGCCATGAGACACAAGAACCAGAGCAACCGACCATTCCACTATCAGCATTTACCAACGAGGAAACTAGCCAAATGCCGCCCTTAACAGTCATTTATATTATTATTGCATTAATAATAGGAATAATTCTTGGGAAATTCTTGCTTTAGACCACAATAAAGGAGAATAAGTGATATAATTTTAGAGATAATTTTAGTTCTCATCCAAAGCAGTGGTGAATTGAAAAGGGAAAAGCCTCAATCCAATGTTCTTAGTTGTGAAATGAGGGTCGAAGCTAAGTGAAAGTAGGAGGACACAGATAAAGTTGGAAGTGAAATTAAAATGTAATTTATACCTTTGCAGTTTTAATTGTTTTTGTTTAACTCATTGTACACTACAAGCATGAATGAGGTATTTAGTCCAGCGTGACAGACTAAAAACTCAACTTTAAAAGTAGATCTTTTATATTATGTTTCTGAAAACTACAAACGAAAAGTCATATATATATATATATAATACATTAATTATTATATGGCAAACTTACTGTCGATCACAAAGTCTGCATTGCATTGGTTATGATACTTTAGATCTAGAGTGAATTTGTATCACTCCACTATTGTAGTGGACTTAAGCAAAAAAATGCAGTCTGATTGGCTATGCAAATAGAATATACTGAAAACAAAAAGAGGCATTTTTTTTTTCAATTTTCAGTAAGTACTTTATGTTCAACTAGCTATGTGATACAAAACTGTAAGATTTCTCATCGTCATGGACTGCTAATCAGTAGCTCTTTCAGCTATCAAAGCTGCAATGGGCTTTTGACTTGGTGTCCATTTGCCCTCAAGGTCTACAGTAATTAATGTTGTATGTTGTCAATTGCTCAATAATTGTCCCAAAATGTCCTTAGTTTTGGTTCACAAGGATTTAATAATCAAACAGCTTAGGCAGTTTACTCGTTAACTGTGCTAATTATGATGTAAACACAATTTAGTTTTAGTGAAAGGATGTGTTTAAATGCATAGAAACAATAGTAACAATTTAATTTCCAGAAAAAAAAACAAAATACCTAATTACATATTTTTCAAGTCTTCTAACCATATATCATGATGCCTTGCTTGTGCTTTACGGTATATTGGACAAAGAACTTTGGTTTTAAAACTCTTTCATGCCCTTCTTGAATATTGTAAAAAAAAAGACAAAGATTAAAATGCAGGTTGATGTACCAATATAACACAAATTTGTGGATAAGGTATTGGTTGGTCAAGTGACAAAAGGCCTTCAACCAACAAAAGAGCAGTTCAATTTTTTTTTTGGAATAATAGCCGTACCAAGGACTTGGATTGTCTCAAACCTTTTAATTTTCTCTGAGGCTAACGGTTTTAAGTATCAATGGTAGACTAAGTACGGCAAATCCTGCCATTTTATTGGCTTTTCTACCAGAAGTCTATTTCCTATAGTAGTGAGAAACGCACGTTCGCTTGAATCAGATTTTAACTTTTTAACGTAATTTTGTTTCACTAGCTGCGTGTTACTAAAGAGGTAGAACTAAAAAATTAAAACTCTCGGCCGCACGAACTCCTAGTGATACTCTATTCGCTTTTCAGTCTCGAAGCCCACATTTACGTATTACAGGGTTCGTACACCTTCAGAATTTCAAAAATCAAAGGTTTTCCAGGGTATTTTTCTGCTTTTTCCAGGACTTCTCAAGGGCTTTTTGACTAAGACAATCGATTACTGTTTCCACTAGAATTAAACTGCTAATTTATGAATCAAGAGAAAGTCGCTCATTTTGATTTTCATTAACAAAAGTTAATTCACGAAATTGATTATTTTTTCAAATGTAGTTTTCGAGAATTTCCAGGGATCAGATAAAAATTTCCAGGGCCTCAAAAAAATTCCAGGGCTCGTACGAACCCTGGTGTTAAAAAAAAACAACAGTTCCATCAGCGACAAAGCATTTTCCATGAATTGAGTACTTAACATAGCTTCATTTCAATAATCCTCAGTATTGATATGCAAACTAGTTGAAGGGAGAATGAAGCAGTCAAAGCAAGTAAAGTATTTTTTTACCTTTCTTCTTTGATAACGCTACCGATTTATTCGTGACACAGGCGTCCGCATGGTTGATCTATTTTATATGCAAGTGTTGAATATTCATACTTTTTCCTTTGAGTTGACTCTGCTTCCCATTATTACGAAGTTGGTATGATGAGTACCGTCTTCAAGGAAAAAATCCCAGGATTTACATAACGCCAGACTTAAACTAGAACACAACCACGCATGCGCAAAGTTATTACTCGTAGAATTGGCAGCAATTGACAGCTGTCTGCCCTATTTAGCATAGCATAGCCTGTAACAATGGAGATATGAAATTCTGTTTTCATTACTGCGATTCTTCGAGGAGAGTTCAAAGCGAGTTGTGGTGTGTACTTACAACCAATCATATCAATCGTGGCGCTGTTTTGTCACGTCATTAGTTTTGCTACGCGTGTTTTACCGCCAATTTTTTAAAACAAAAACTCGCGATGTTTTTTAATCTTTAAATCTTGCTAGAAAAAAATAACAGAAGGAAAAACGAGAAGAATACGGCATTGTTTATGGGTCTCGGGGACATCCCCAAAGGCGAAGAAACCCAGAAAAGGAAGGCTGAGAAAACGTAAAAGTTTTAAATGATTATTTGTCACCATTGGGCACTCAATTTTATATTAACGGCCCAGTTTGAAAATGGTGTCGATTCGAGAACTTTCGATACGGTACAATTATCTCAAGTTGTACTGCTTGAAAAAGCCAACTCCGCATTAACAATGCAAAATCAAAAGTAAAAGAATGATCGACACTAATTGAAACAAAACAAACAAGCTGGCTGATATGATTCTAATAACAATATTTTAGTTTGCCTCGTTAACTGGTTTACTGTAAGAGCCTCTTAATAATCGCTTTGATTATCATTTCTTATTCACACCTGCGTCACGGCTTTTGTCTTAGAGAAATGTTTAGCGCATGCGCAAGCATATTAAGTCTATAACACCAATTCATCGTGAATCTAGAGTTAACTAGTTTATTTAAGCTCGAAAACTGGCAGGGGGTTGATAAAAACCTAACTGAAATGCGGTCATTTCCAAAGAAAAACAAAAGATATGTGTCTCTACACTGAAAGAGATCGAATGAATTGAAAGGTGAGTCGATCATAAAAATTGTCATAATACACTTTTCAAACGAATTAGCTAGTCGCAGCTGGTTGAGTGATTATTTTTTGTTTAAAAATAAAAACAACTAATATTTTTTGCCAATAAAGAAAACGTGTCCTCTAGCATTGTGATTTTTTTTTATATTTGCTACATTGTTCATATTATATCAAATACTATCCAATAACAGCTTTATTCGATATGATTTTTGTCCTTCCGAACTGACCTCGTTTCAAGGCACTTGAAAACACTAGAAATTTAAAATTCGAATAAACACAATCGAACGAATAGTTTTTATGAAAACTACTCATTAGGCCCACAAAAGTGTAGTTATGTATTAATGATAAAAATTACTTAACGGTTTATAGTTTGGTTGGATATCCGTTAAAGTAGTATTTTTCAGAAAAGGGAAAAAGTAGCGTTTTATTGCCACGAGGACATGCTACGGTAATTTCCGTCATAGAAAATTATAATTTCTAATTACCAACTGTCATTTTTGTTCCTGTTATTTTGTTTCCTTGCCTCACGCCAGGATAAGATTTATAAGGTATATTAAAATAAATAGTATAATTTTAGAAACACGACGCATTATTTGCATTTTGTTAGAAAGAGGTCAATATCCCGTTCAATAATCCTCTAAACAAAACAAATACTACTTAAGATGTCCTTTCTTCTTTTTCCAATGCTATTCATGTTTTAGGGATATTGTTGTATGAAATTATTTAATTCCACTTTGCTCCAGTGACAAGCAGTAAGAGAATAAAACTCGTTTTGCTCAAGTTGTCGAAACTTGTATTTTAGACATTGTCCCAAAGTTGAGAGTTTGCAAATAAATTTAAAACTGAAGTATCGTGTAGTGTGGAAAGAAAAACAAGGAACAATTACTGGGCGTAAGATCTAAGATTATAATAGGCTTTTGTCACGCTGGAAAGAATATATTGTGAAACTAAATTATTGTCACACTCAAAAAGTTTTATTCTTTTGAACAGCTATGATGGCCTCTGCTGAAGCCAATTCCAAAACAAAGTTAAGGAGAAATAACGCGTCATCCGAGGAAAACTTGTTCTTGGCAAGAAAAAGAAAAGTTGAGTCGCAAAATGAAGAAATTACAACCAGACAAACTCCATCACGGAGACGACTTTCCAGCGGTGGATTGCTTCGAAGAAACCAACAGAAGTCAATCAAACGACCCTCGTTATATCGTTCATACACTTTAGACGCCGTTTTTTCTCGCAACACAAATGAAACTTCTATCACTCGGGATAAGTTTTCAGATAAAGGGGATTCTTGTTCTACACCTTTACACCGTTCGAATAGTCGAGACAGAAGTCACTCGACACCGACAGCTCCCACGCAAAGAACTTTGGGTTCGGAGAGCCAAGTGAACCAAGACTTAGAGGTGTTCCCTAACCATACAAGTGCTCTGAAGATCGTAAAGCCAAATAAAGACAAAAGAAAATTGAGTACAAAAAAGTCTAATAGAAAAAGTCACAAACTTGGCTCGGATGTTTGTCATGTGAAATCTGATCCTGATCAACCTATCAGGGAAGATACTCGTGTTACAAAGAATGACACAGTTCACAACCTGTCTTTCAAGCCTCATTCAACAGCTGTTAACGAAAAGCTTTCTGAAACCCAGTCACCCAGTCACGACATTTTTAGCAGAAGCACGCAATCAAGAAATCCAATAAAACGCGATAAACAGTTCAGGCGAAAATCGCTTCCCGGGCTTCCAAGCAACGATTCTACGAGGAAAAAGTTTGGAAACGAGTTTTATTGTCAAGTAAGCTTGAATGAATATAACAAATTCAACAAAGGTTTAAGAGAAACAGAAACAATCGATAACTATTCTAATTATAAGTTTAAGGAAATCACGAAGTCTCCAAGTGCGTCGAAAGGAATTAAAAGTTCCCTTCTGGAAAGTTTTCTTAAACAAAAGGAAATTGGCGAAACTAATGCTGATGAGGAACGCGTGAGCTTTCACAAGGAAACTTTGTGTGGATCAAAATCAAGACGGTTTTCTCTTCCATCTCGACTACAGGATGTTTATATTGGTAAAACCGAGGATAATGAGCAGGTCTTTGATGTAATAAGCAAATGCCAAGATTTTGAATGTGACCTTGACAAAGTTTCTAAAATTACATTTTGTGCAGCACAGCAGGAAGAAGAACCGAGGAAAAACTCACTCCCTCATGTTTTTAATCATTTCTTCTCCGAATCAAAAAACACCAACGAACACGAGCTTTTTACATCAAACCTAACAAGGAAAACCAAATCTCTCCCAGGGCTGACCAGTTTAAAAGTCGGCGATATGGAAGGAGGATTTGAAAACAAAGTTATTTTTAAATCTTCATCAGCAAACTCATTAAATATTGACCGCTCAACACAAGTGTTGTTTGAAAGTACTGGAAGAGAAATGAATGAGGACTTTGGAGTAAAGTCGGAAACAACGTTAGAATCTTTCTCTTTTGACGTAAAGAGCTCAATAATAAATAAGAGTTCTACTTCTGATCTTGATAATGAAATGCAAGAAATTACTAGGTGTGTAGAAAATGTAATTCAAGATTTTTATAAACACAAGGAACAATGTGGGCATACAGCCGTGAGCTACCCTCAACAGAACACCAATTGTGCAAATACTTTATCCCTTAATAGCATGGACTCATTTTCCAAACTCCACCTCGGTTTAGAAAATGAGGATTTAATGGGATTAGAGACTTTGCCAAAGACGTCGGCAGATCAGGAGATTTATATTCAAGGAAAAATGTCCTCGGGCGAGTTCTCACAGGATACACCTCACGAACGTGTGGACAAGGACGTGTTTACTAAAATAGAAAGGTCACCTGAAATCTCCGCTTCAATAGCAAGCAATGCTTCCCTAGAGCAAGCCACTAATCGTATATACGACAGTGAAGTAGGTCAAACAAATGAGCACTATACTACACCCGTGGAGCTCCCCGAGAGTGGGGGCAAAGAACTTATATTGTTACGTAAAGATGATCTAAAAGAAGAATTGAAAGAGGAAATGCCGGATTCAGAAGCAAAAGAGCAGCAAGGCAATGGATTATCAGAAGAAAAAACACCTATACAAACGAGTGGAAACATTACCTTAATTAGTACGTTAGAAAATGCAATGGATGACATAATGAAAGAAAATGTTAGTCATTCAAATATCGTCGTGGAACAGCCATTGACGGTACGTGAAGGTTCATTCGAAGTTGACCAAACAAGCAAATGTTTTTTGTTGGATCTGCAAGTGTTTGAAAACATCGACACAGGAGATGAAAAAATTCTTTTGTCAAGTGAAAAAAGTGAAGTTGAAATCTCAAACTCTGCTAAACACGATGAAGTCAGCAGTTCTCTCTATGCTACAGACGAGTTAATTTCTGATAGCTGTGAAAAAACTAGTGTTTTTCCAATTGAAAAGCATTTAAAGGAAATTCCACAACCCGAGGAAAGCGAAACTACATCAGAAAAAACGCAAGTGACGGAACAAGCTGAGGACAAGTCGATGTACGTGCCGAATCCAAATGTAATTTTGTATAGTGTAATACAATCTGTTCTTGAAGAGCTATTCTGTCAAGTACAGACTCTAAATAGCAAAACAGATGTTATCACAGATAATGTTTCTTTGGCAACTATTACAGACAATGTTAATGAAAGTGCTTTGAACGAAAACGAGAATAAACAGTCTGTTGAAAAGATAGATCAGGCGGAAGGGGGATTATCCCCAGACACAGAACAAACTCAAGGTGATGTTAATGAGCTATGTCCATCTCTGGATCATATGACCGTACCAGAAACTGGTGAGCATAATATCTTAGAACTTTTTTCTTCTGACATGAAAAACGCAGTGATAATTTCTAAAGATTCAAATAAAGAGCTGGTAGAAAAAGACAACCGGATAGAAAACAATGAAACCGAAGATAAGATAACTATGGATAAAAAACTTGTTATGTCTTTGCAAAATGTTGACGAACTTGACTTCGCAATCCTGGAGATTAACCCACAAGAAACGGACAGTGAAGAATTTGAGAATGAAGTTGATAAAATTTTAGAAAACGTACCTGATTTGAATTATAACTTAGAGCTTAAGACAACTGATTTTTTTAGCAAACACGTCCTTTCAGAAAGTGAGAAGGAATACTGTGTGAATTCGAAGGATATTTTGCATGACAATGTTCGTTTAGAAATCGAAGGTCAAGAATGTGATAACATTCAACCAGTCGAAAATCAACAGACTGACAACGCTGTTACACTGAATGAAGAAAGGGAAGCTACTTCAGAAATACTGAGGACAAAAAAGCAGAGTGTAGAAAACACTGATATTTCTGCTTCGATAGAAAAACAGGAGCTAAACGAGGAACTGAAATCTGTCAATGAAAAGGATCATGGAATTGAGTACCAGGGTTCAGAATTTGTCGTCGACAAAATACAGAGTCCTATCAAATCTGGAAATTCGTCCCCATATGAGATGAATATAAACGAAAAATTAATGGAGGATGACCAGCGATTTGGTGAACTTGCAAAAAAAGAAAACGAGAATTTGGGCATTGCACTGTTTCAAGAAACTTTGGATGAGAGGAAGTCACGCAAAGTAGATGACATGGGAAACTCAGCTGAGACAATACAAAAGGAGTTTTCCCAAAGCACTACAGCAGTAAAAATAACAGAAAAGGATGACTTAAAAACTGTTGAAAATGCGGAAGAAGAATGTAAAGAAAGAGTCGAGGGTGTTTCAATAAATAGAATGAAAATACCAGAAATCGTTTTCCCTTGTGAAATTATCGAGTCTGTAAGAAATGAAAATGAAATCAAAGTAGAGGCAAATATTATTATAGGACAAGAGCTTAAAGAAGAACGGGGAAAACACGAGGAACTGAATCAAAATGGTGACTTGTCAAAAAGTTTGAATGAAGAAAACACGATTGATGATACCGTTGAAAACAACAGCAAACCGTTAAAAATTGAAATCAGTGAAAGCAAGACCGAAAGTGTCGAAATTTGCGATGGAAGTCCAATTGAAAGGTTGTCTAAAGAGCTTGATGCTTTTGATATTTCACCTTTCAATCGACCACGTGTTTATACTCTTCCACTTACAAATCACATGGAAAAGATTGTCGAGGCTCCTTGTGAAGTTTCTCCAGACATCGAGAAAAAAGAATTCCCTTCTGTTTTTGCGAGAAGTTATTCTCCAGACATGCTGCAACTCCGAAAGACAGGTTCACTATGCAGAGAAGCGAGAAGAAAAAAACTCGGGAAAACTCAACGATCATTTTCAGCTCCCAACGCAACAAATATTGAAGGAAAGAATAATCTATATCCTTTGCACGAAGAACCAGAAGCTGTTGAGCTCACTTATGAGGAACGTTTAAAGCTTTTTGAAAAACTTTTATCGAAGTCTTTGAAAACTGTTTTGGAGCCTGATTTTACACGTTCAAAGTCGCCGTTACATCGTGCCATTGCCAAAGAACGATTCGATTGTGTTGAGTTTTTAATCGAATGTGGAGTTGATATTAATGCTAATGATGAATCTGGATGGCCTCCACTGCATGTTGCTGTTACTAGAGGGTGTTTTGACTGTGCAGTGTTGCTTGTCGAGGCTGGTGCAGACCTCGGAGGCTACACAGACTTGATAATGAGCGAGTATCAAAGACTTAGAAGA
The DNA here is from genome assembly GCA_025447995.2 of Isaurus tuberculatus. NCBI lineage: Eukaryota > Metazoa > Cnidaria > Anthozoa > Zoantharia > Zoanthidae > Isaurus > Isaurus tuberculatus. The sequence continues at coordinate 2,869 of JAOEHV020434925.1, read as the reverse complement.
GAGGTCTATTGTAGAACGATATAATTCACAACACGCTGTTTTATTATGTTAAATTTAGCTTCGGAAACTGTAATGTTTATAAACATTTTTAAATAACAACCCGGCTTCCCGTGGTAACTTTGCCACACACTTTAACAGACAACAATAGTTTCCGATGGCGATGAATATAGTTATAAATAGATTTTAGCTGTCTGTACACAAATAGGATAACTTGGTTTACGAGTTTATATTTTAAATAATTGAAATCTATAGAATTAACTCACTAAATTCTTACCTTAGTTAGTCTATGTGTGATGTTAATTGTTGTCAATCTCTTTTTTTATCACCAATATACGCCGAGTTTTAGCTATTTCCAAGCAGTCTTGAACTTTAGTCCGCCATTTTTGTTTTTAAATCCATGTACACTTGTCCCCATGTCTTCTCACGGTCAGCTAGTTAAATTCTTACGTCATTATCAAATAAAATATAAAGGATCCCGAAATCACACGATGTTCGTCTTAAAAATTGTGGAATTGTTTCGACTTGTCGCGAAATAATGGGACAGGTAAGTTTTCCTTATTTGAAAGTTGGGAGGATAAAAAGAATAAAATTTATAGCTGCACTCACCCGGTACCCTCACCCACCCATCCTTCGACACTCTTTTTTAATTGGAACGAAAAAAAAGAATAATTAACTCACGTTCGACACTGGCAAAAAAAAAGAAAAAGAACTTCTTCCCAAAAAGTCAAAGCGATTTCACAACCGCTGATGTAGCTTGCCAGCTTAGACAAAAAAAAACATTCTGTGGCAATTTTCATGTATTTTCAAATCGCAAAAAGGATAACAAAATTCATTTAATTACCGAATCACCGTACTTCAATACAATTAAGAATTTTTTCAATGCCATTCTTAAAACAAAGTAAATCTATTGAATGGGTCAGTGAACGGTTGTAGATTTTTAAAACTTACATCGAAAGTGAATAATAAAAAGTTTTACTCAGAAAGTATTTTAAATTAAAACGGTAAATGTAAATTTTAAATTTAGTATTTCGAATAAACTAATAAAGAGAATTTTTAAAAACATCTTTTTTTCACTTTTTTTGCTCTTATCTAAAACTATTGCTAGATAATAACGCGGGGAGTAGGGTGGATAGCGACTTTACCCCCGACTCCCTTCCAACCCCTTCCCCACCCACCATCTCCCCCTACTTACGTGAAAGTATATTTTACCCCCGACTCCCTCCAACTCCTTCCCCATCCACCTTTCCCCCTACTTACTTGGAATTGGGTACTTTATCCCTGACTCCCTTCCAACCCCTTCCCCACCCCACCCTCTCCCCACCCCTGCTTACGTGGAGAATGGACTACTCCCTTCCAACCCCTCCCCCACTCCAAACTCTCCCCCGGTATACGTGTCGAGGTAGGTTAATGCCGGCAAGAGACTCCCTTAAACCCCTCCTCCATCCCAACCCCTTCCCCCCTGTCGAGATGGCGGAGTAGGGTAGTGTACTTTTTTTGTCGTTCAAACTTGATATTTTGTATCTTATTGGCAATATTGAACATTCTCTATTACTACACACTTTTAATCAAAATATTTTGTACCCCTTAAAGTTGATATTATTCAGTATTCCGCTTTTACCCTTAGTAAGTAGTTCAAGTAGCCGATCATTCAAGCGTTAGCCCTTCGCAGAGCAACTGTTTTTGAGTTTACGTGCTGTACATATTTACTGCCGTTCGTCACTAGTTTTCTAAAATATTCTATCTGAACAAAAAAATAATAAGTGACGTTCATTGTTCTAGCGTTAGGCAGCTGAAATCTCCTTACGAGATGTTTGGCTATCCATCGTTTTCACACAATCCCAAGAGACACAATTGACAACAGACAGGGCGGCCATGTTGGTGTCCCGAACAAAAGAAATCATCAAAATGCTTTTGTCGAGGGTACACCAATATGGCCGCTATGACGTCACGTGAAAACCAAGAATAGGTTTATTGTTGATGTGCAGTTGTGTATACAGGGAGTCAGGTTGGCGTGGTGTTCATCATTCGCCCTTCCCACCTCTTCGACCCGGGATCGACTCCCGGACTCCGCACAAAAGTGAGCTGAGATTTGTCAATCTCTATCTAACTCCGAGGGTTTTTCTCCGGGTACTCCGGTTTTCCTCCCTCCTTTGAAGCTGTGCTCCGAAGTCATGCATGGCCCGTATAGCGGCAGCCAAAGGCGCCTATATATGCTTTCGGTCCGACTTCGTTGAGCTGTTAGCATTTAATAGCCACCACGTGGAATGCTAATAATAAACAATTATATTGATGCAGGTCAACTTCGCAAGCATCAAAAGCCCAGGAACCAACTTCCGACCCAAGGGTGTATGTTCTTAATTGTGTGATGCTCGTTGGCTTTTGTTAGCTAGACGATATTCTACAAGTTTCGCAAACATTACTCTCTTTTCAGAGTTTCGACAAAGTTCTTTTAAACTCCTGATTCTGTCTTTATTTGCTGTAATTAATAGCTATACTCAGGATACAGGGCTTAAAAGCTAAACCAAAACTTTCTTTTTTCAGACGTATGCCCAATCTTCACATACAATATGCCTAGACTAAAGTTCTTTGCCACAAGAAGAATGCTTGAACAATCTAGATATTTATAGTATTGTTTATTTATTTTAATGTAAGCTAAACGTACATCAAGTAAATGTTTTGTTATGAAAACAAACGATAAAAAAGTACTACGTTTCGACCTCTCCAAGGTCATTTTCAAATGAAGTAAAAAAAGCATACAAATTAGGAGAAAATTACTAGACGGTTAAAATATGCTGAAATTCTTAATAATGAAACAATAAGAGCTATTGTCTAAAATATATACTAGGGTTTAAAACAATAAAACAATGAT
>JAOEHV020434822.1:0-10388 GCA_025447995.2 Isaurus tuberculatus | reverse complement strand
GAGGGAAGGCTTAATAGAGACGGGGGGGCCTTAATAAATTTAACAGCATATCATTGGCGTGACTCAATTACTTTCATTCATGAATCTTCCGCACACTTTTTATAATAGTTGTCAATGTCTCGCAATACTAAACAAAACTGTCTTGGGGGGAATTAATAGAGAGGAGGGGGCTTAATATATTTCTAGCTTAAAAAATGGGGGCCTTCATTAGAGCGGGGGGGGGGGGAAGGCTAATAGAGAAATTATGTTATTTCTTAGATATTTTAAACAAATATATTTGTAAAGTTGTAACTGACCAAAAGAACAGCTTCTCTTTGTACAAGTTCTCTTGTCAGAATCCTTGCCCTGGCACTCCCTACCACCGTTTCTGGGGGTTGGGTTATCGCACATGCGTGTTCGAGTTTGTACTCCCTTTTCACACGTGACCGAGCACTGTGACCAGGAGGTCCATCTACTCCAATCGCCATCAATAGTATCTGTGAACAGAATGGAATTTTCTTTATAAAACAAAGCCTGCCAAAGATTTTAAAGAAGGAGGTAACGTAGGAGAAATAAAAAATATTAGAGAAAGGAGATGGGGATTAAGAGGGAATGGAAAACAGTTTAAATGTTTTTTTAAAAAATTGTTAGATTGCGTTGGGGAGAAAGAACAGCGGGTAAAAAGTTTAAAATTTGTTTAGATCACTACTGTAGGTAGTAAAAAGAGGTAATATTTTGAGGTTTTCCTTTGGCTCTAGCTTTTACTGCGGCTTTGAAATATAGCTTCTGCCTTTTATTTTTAAGTTTAAAACTTATTTTGATGGACACACAAGAAAACCTGTAACACTCATTATTACTTTTCTTTTTTTTCTAATTCCTTAAGTTTGTGGGATACAGTAAAGTTTTGTAGCCTTTAGCTTAATTCCCAGTTCTCTCCTCCGCTGCTATTTCTTGTCTTATCTTTTGATCACTTTTCACCGCAGCCATCTTCTTCCGCTTGCACTTGCTATACGTAGGTTAAATGAACCGGGTTGATAGAAAAACCGTCTTTTTAGTTGATAGAAAATTAACGTTAGACAGAACAAAACAGCAGTAATAAACATATTCTTGGTGAAAGGATTCATTTACTTGTTTGTTTTGTTTGTTTGTTTTATGTTTTTCATAAAACTTCGATGGCCAAATAAAAAGAGCCTAAATTGAGAATACTTACTACATGGGCATTCATTTTTTTTTTCGTCTACTCCGTACCCGTTGGCATTTGGACAATATCGTTTTAAAGTTGCTTTGTTGTCAGCTGGAGTAAAACAGAAACGTTGGCGAGTACGGTAGCATTTAGGATCATTCCAAAAATGTTTACCACATCGAGACCAGGCAGACCAGTCAGAGAAACCAGTGTAACCGGCTAAGACGATAGATGAAAGAATGATATAGTTAAAACGTTTGTAAATAAAATAACTTGCAACTTATTCTTAGTATCGGGTGTAAGCGGAATACTGAATATTAATTGAATTTCGACTAAAAAACCCCAAGGAATACGGAATACTTGAATCAGAAAAGTAAGGAGAAAATAATATTATACATTTCCGAAAAGAATATCAAGCGTTGCACAAGAAAAAAGCTGCAAAAAACAAAAAAGAAAAAAGAAAAACATTCAGTTGCAGGCCTGTGCGCTTTCTTTTTCTGCGGTTGAATCTGGTTAAGTGCTGTCAGCTAAGAGGAGAAATGAAAATAAGTATGCTTGCATAAACTTACTTTGTTGTTTTAATTTAAGCGAGGTAAGATATAATTGTTTAATATTGCATGTAATATCTTACAATAGTAAGATATACTGAACTACTCCTTCGCTACGGCAGCGGTAAGCATGCATGACAGAAAAGAACACGAAACTAAATAAATTTTATTCAAATTTGCTTGGTCTTTCGATCTCAGAAGTTTCATAACTCCAAGGAGAAAACGTGAAGGAATATCCATACCGTGATCACTTTCGTTTATCCTAACCGAGAGCATTGCATGATGGGTCTTGAAAGTGCATTGTTGGTCAATTTGTTTAATTCGTTTAATCAAAACTAAAAATTTTGCCAACTTCATAAATTTGATCTGATGTCTTGCTCGCTCGCTGCTGTAGCAAGTTATTAATTTTTTATTTTCACTATGTGTTATTATTATTTTTGACAGTCGCAGGCCTGACCAACACAGGTGTTTTGATCAACCCATTTTTATCAAATAATCGTGAACTTAAAAGTCATAGTTTAAAAGTCAAAGTCATCTATTCTATTCTGCTCTGTTCACATACAATAATTCAACAAGATCTACCTCCGTATTTGTGGCAATTGTACAAAGCATTGATTTCTATCAGGTCCAGTTTACTAAAATCATTCCCTCCGAGTGGTGCCTTCGGGTCATCGATCCTTTGTATAGTGTCCTGTCCGTTTCTGGTGAACGAGGTGCGACCATAATGCATGATACTCTTGTAGTCATAGTCAACTCCCAGCATGTCGGTTTCCAAGTGGTCGTATTTTTTGAAATTATGTTCCTGTCCTAAGATAATTGTAAGATAGGACACACCTTAGATTTCGACCAACTGAACTAACAGTAGTAACATGTTAATGAAACAATTGGATTCAGAAGAGGTAAAATTCGCCTTTGTTTACGTAATATTATATAAATTAATTGAGAACACAATTTAAATTTAAACCATAGCTGACACTGACAGGTCTGTGACGATACTCGTTTAAAAATATTTATACTTATAAGTTTTACAATTCCATAAATAAATTCGAGTCCAGCACAAAAGATAAGAGGGGTAGGGGGGGGGGAGCACAGGCCCCCCAGGTCCCCCCTTCCCATTGGATCCGCTACTGTACTTAGACGTTTATATAAATACCTTTCCTAATGTTTTGACGAAATATTCTCACATTCATGTCTCTATCTGGACGGCTTTGTTCATGATAGAAACCTAAAAAAAACAATAAAAATTTTAAGCTGTTAAATCACACAAACGCGGAATTAGTCTCATCTGATTAGGTTCATTACAATCAAAAAATCTCTCACTGGAACACTAAATTCTGGTTGTTTTTAAAAAAATTCCTGCATTGCCCTATCTAGCAAAGTGACGTCAAATTTGTCTTCTTGAATAGCTCTGATTTCTACAACCCTGAAATTCCATAAACCGTTGCTGGTGTTTGAACCCCAACATCACGAAACAAGATTAAGAGTGGAACCAGCAAGGAAAACGAAAGCGTGGAAGACGGAAAAACACCTGGTGTAGAGGCCTAACATCGGACCGGATGAAAACTGGCAAAACCTCGGAAGAAGTAAAGAACATTGCACAAGACAGAAGGAGATGGACGAAGTGGATTAGGTCAAGTACGTCAAGCTGCTGGGGTCGGATTATCGCACGAGTTTGTGCCCCTCTCGTAAATATTACCGAATACTACCGCATGTTCAAGTAAGATATCAATAAGAAAATCTGATGCACCCATGGTCCCCAAAGGTATTTAAAGCCTGGTTTCCTTGTAAGTGTATCTACCTTGAATCGTTAGTCCTTCGTCAGAGAAAAGTAGCAAGTGCTGTAGTAGCACGGTGTCCATCTTAAAAAAATTTTTATACAATTTGAAACACCGACGCAGTCCATTATCATCATCACATCCTAGAACAGATCTGTCAGTTATCAAATGAATAGTCTTACCAAGGGAATGGAGGATTTCATGGACAATAATGGCAACCGCTCCACAGTTTGTACCAAGTGAAATTGCTTGTGGCCCTTTCTCCCAATACTTTCTTCCGATTCCCGAGAAACACCTGAGGGAGGTAATAGCGACAAAGACAATGGTGGATAATATTTATAAAGACGATGGCCACGGTGCACCATATCGATAGCGACAACAACCGCACATGATAATAATGGCGACAGGATCGTACATGATAGTGATGGCGACGACGACCGTACATGATAGTGATGGCGACGACGACCGTACATGATAGTGATGGCGACGACGACCGTACATTATAGTGATGGCGACGACGACCGTACATGAGAGTGATGGCGACGACGACCGTACATGATAGTGATGGCGACGACGACCGTACATGATAGTGATGGCGACGACGACCGTACATGAGAGTGATGGTGACGACGACCGTACATGATAGCGATGGCGACGATAGTAATTGTAATGTTTCTGATGATGGTTACTACTCTAGTATTGACAAAGATTATATCAATTGCATTTATAATACAATTATTTATTTATTATTTTATTTATTTACCATTTACAACCTACCCCTCACAAAAGAGGATTGATGGATGAATTAATATCAAAGAAGCAATTTTTTAAATTGTCTTTGAAAATTTAACTTACTTACCCGACTTTCTTCACAAATTTAATGTAGTTGATACCGCGGGCCCGATAGCTGACTTCTCTAAAACGAAGACACGTTTTTGCATGGAACTTTGCTACAGACTTCATTATAGCATCTCTGTAGCCTTCTAAAAATCCATCGTAAAACACAACAAAGTTAGTAAAACCTGCTAAGATACAGAAATAAACACAGTTTGCCGTTGGTTAAAAGAAGTTGGAGTAAACTTTATTTCTTTTCTGCTCTCTGTCGCTGCGCTCCTACGCGCGGGGAGCGTTTACATTGTATATTTTCCATAACAGTACAAGGAGTGTAGGAGTAGACGTGTACCAGTTTATTGAAGACGTTTACATTGTATATTTTCCATAACAGTACAAGGGGTGTAGGAGTAGACGTGTACCAGTTTATTGAAGACGTTTACATTGTATATTTTCCATAACAGTACAAGGAGTGTAGGAGTAGACGCGTACCAGTTTATTGAAGACGTTTACATTGTATATTTTCCATAACAGTACAAGGAGTGTAGGAGTAGACGCGTACCAGTTTATTAGAGACCGATATTAGTTGATTTGTTACATGCGTGTATAAATACAGAAAAATAGTTGAATACAAGCTCTTCAATTTCACCTTTGAATAACTATAGTACTGAAAATTAAACCCGGTGAAGCGTTATGCTAACTGGTAAGGTCAAGTGAATAGTAACTGTGATGAGCTGAATAAATACGCAATGAAGAATCCCGAGGGATTGCGCGAGGCGCGGAATTTCAAATGCCCAATATAAACACATTTGATTGGTTCAAACTTTTGTGTCCTTGACACGAAGTAAAATTTGTAAAGCTCACGTTTTTATATTTAACAATCGACCCCCTACAATTGTCAACCCGTAATCAAACATTCGAATTGAAGACCTTTATAAAACCGCCAACAATGGATACCAGCTGTGGTATGCAATTTGTAGTTCAGCATAGATACATATTTGGAGTAGCGCAACGCAATTATGGCTTTACTAGCATGGTAAAAAATTTTACATTGCTAAAGCACTGTTATAAGTAAAGACAAAAATTGTTTTAGAGCGTAAACAAAACAAATTCAAGCTAAACATTAAAAAATAGATATAAATGTATATGTAATAGCTAATGCTATCGTTCCGTTATTGTATCTTGGGGTAATGAATTTCGTTTGTCAAAACGTTTGTTGATGTATTTTATGAAGCAACATAACACTGATTTTGATTGTGAACATACAATGTTTTCTAATAGATTGATTTTGGTAATATCAATAAAGTTATTTAACTTGTTCATGAATGTATTTCGTATCTCAGAATAAGCTGTACAACAAAATAAAAAATGCATTTCGTCTTCCACTTCATTTAGCTTGCAAAATGGGCAAATCCTTTGTTCGCGAGGAACTTTAGTTGAAGCACTACTTCATACTGATATCTTAGCCTTTAGAATAAAGCCGATTAAGATAATAAAAGCTTTCCTTTGAGTACAATATAAATAAAAATAATAATAGCCGGGAGTCAGTTTTATTTATTATTTATTTTTTTTTTGCACTTCTAAAATATTTCAGTGCTGATGACTCAGAGGACTATATTGGAGAGTGTTACATTGATATGATTGAAGTTATTGTTTTCTGAAGGATTACGTAATGTATATACACATCGTTGTGTTACATTTTTTCCATGCAAATAAAAAATCCGTCTGGAACTTACTGTTGTCTTGTACCCTGTCTCTATATCTTTATAATTCGTATCAGTATACTCGTTTTACAAGAGTGTTTATAGGCCGAAATTTAAAAATATTTTAAGAATCTTATTAAGAATTATTTGAGGCTGAAATCACTGATAAAGCTAAAAAGCATTGTGAACAATGAAACAACGCTCACACGAAATTTTGTGGTTCTTATGAAAATATTGGGTTTAGTCCACTAGCTGACTACGAAACCCAAATGCGTCCTTGCATTTAAAGTGCCTTTTACACGAAAATATTTTTTGCATATTTGGAAAATATAGTGTTTTAAACGAACGATTCCAAAGTTTGAGTTGTGTAAGATAAAAACTGGTGATTTTATACACTGTTTAGAATAGTTATTTTGCCACTAAAAATGGTCACAGGGACTGGGTCGAGTGACGTCATGTAGGGGACACAGCCGTGAGTTTTAGCTTTATTTTATTTTGATTTCAAACATTAAACATGTCATTTCTTTGTGTTTTGGCAGATTTGGCCATTGGGAGTGCCAGCAACACATTTTAAAATCTCCTCTTTTTCCCTTTTTCTGTTTCTCCTACATAATAAAAAGTTTGTTCGTGTACCCGACAATACGTCACAATCTACGAGAGAACTACCATTTTTCGGGTAAAATATCCAAAATTTAAGCGGGTATAAAATCACCAATATTTGTCCCGAACAGCTTAGATTTTGAAACGCTGTATTTTCCAAATGTAAAAAAAAAAGTTTTCATATCATAGACACTCTAAGATGACAAATAAATCTAAAGCGTATTATGCGTGAAAACCAAAATACTTTTTGTTCAACTTACCAACTGCAGGAGTAATGGCAAAAGGAATAACTCTATCAGTCCAAAGTCTATGGCGGTTAAGCATTGCGTTCCGTTTCTCGGTGGAAGTACCGTTTGAGTGACTATTAAATGGTATTTCATCTGTTTCTTCAAGTTTGATATCTCCTTCGAAATAGAGTTTGCCATCTCCTTTAAAACAAACAAAAATCATTCAGTTACTTCTTTCAAACAATACATAACATTTCAAAAGAGTCGAAGAAAGAACGTTAGTTAGAACGTTTCTTTACAAAAGAGTAATTTATGGCTATTTGATAACGTTATCACTCTACGAGATGTCTATTGCAAATCCTGCATTCTGATTGGTTGCTCTTTTAGAGGTCTGTTATCAATTAGTATCACTTACCAAGTGGACTATTGCGAATCCTGTATTCTGATTGGCTACTCTACTAGAGATCTATTTAACAATTAGAATACGAGCTCGCATTTTTTATCGGCTGATAGAATGAAGAAAGTGAAGCCCGAGTCATTCTATCAATTGCCGATAGAAAATGAGAGCGAGTATTCTAATTGTTTTAGTAGAAATCTCTGGAGAATAAATGAAAGAATAATGATAATTTTTTGATAAATAAAGTTTTAATTTATTCAAACAATTGATGATAAACTGTTTTCGTATGCTGGGCGGTGTGCGGCAATCTGTCGAGTCAAACTTGTTAAATTCATAGACCTTTTCTGAGATAGCAAACATGTTGCATTCTGGTCTAGCATCAGTACAAACATTTATTGTTTATGTTGCCAAATATGGTGATGTTTGTACTGAAACTAGACCAAAATGCACTTTGTTTGGCTATCTTAGAAAGGGTCTATTCTATCACTTGCCGATAGAAATTAAGAGCAAGTATTCTAATAATTTAGTAGAAATCTCTGGATAACAAACAAAAAAGGCACAAATAATTTTCGATAAAGAAAGTCTTCATTTAAATTCAAACAATGTTGATGATAAACTGTTAATGCGTGCTGGCCAGTGTGCTCGGCAGTCTGTCGAGTGAAACTTCTTAAATTAATGATTCAAATTGATTTTTTTTTCAGTTACCTTCAAAAATGTTTACGCCATATTTTTTTGCTGCCCTTGTTTTATCGGGAACTGATTTGTCAATTAGAAGCTTCAAATCGTTTTGACAAACGACTGAGAATTGGGAACCGTAGACGCCCTATTGGATTTCACAGACACTATCAGTATCACCTGATAGATAGCGAGTACGATAGCCAATCAGATTACAGCATTGGTGATAGATAGTGACTAGATTTCTACTAATATCAATTAGTATCACTCTACTAGTGTACTATTGCGAATCCTGCATTTGATTGGCTACTCTATTAGGGGTCTATTTTCACTAGTCGCCTAATGACAAAACGCGAGTTTCTTTCCAAAATAAAAAGATTTTCAAAAAGTATTTTTGATTTCATTAAAGTCATTTTGTCTGACTAGTTGAGAGATATTAAAACGATAAGACTTTTCGGCCTCAATATTCAAGTAAAGAGCTTCTTTTTTGCCTCTCAATTTAATCTCGATGCAAAACAATCACAGTATCTTTACTTGTTACCATACATGTTCGAGAAACAAAAATGACAAAAATGGTGTGTTTTTTATAGAGTTAAAAGAACAAGATGTCAGAGTTACTCAAGGATCCTTACTTTGGTTGTCTTTGATTATTTCGTCCATAACATCAGATTCTTCTCGCTTTGACTGAGATTTAGCAAAACGTTCATGCACGTCGTTTATTGCCAGAATGTGGTCATGGACATTGTTGGTTTCCTTTGTGACTCCTGATGTAGAACAAAAATATTGTCAAGACTTTTTTATTATGTATATTTATTAATCTATTAAAAAATCCTAAAAAATTTAGAGTAAGGTAATGATACCAGAAATATTCTGCAGAAATATCCCATAACATTTTTTCAACGCGCAGTAAAAGAACAACACTTCCCCTGTGCGGTGCCCGGGTTTAGAATACCACCGTACGTAGTGTCACTGCCTGTCGTAACAGGCCACTAAAAGGGTTAGCGTAAGAAAGGACATTCGGCCCCAATCAAAGTTCCAGCATATGAAGGTTTCTGGTGGGAAGAAAACTCAGAACAAAGACCAAAGAATAGATGGTTAGACTGCGTAAGAAAAATAAGAATGAGATCGGCCTAACATCAGGAATGGCAAAGGATAGGAACAAATTGGAGAATCGGAAGCCGAGCAGCTGACCCCGGGACAGTTTGGAACTAGGGCTATCAATGTAAAAGTAAAGGAGAAGAGTAAAAACTATAAAAAAAAACTAAAAGAAAGTGGAGTAAAAAGAAGGCAACCAATTAAGTAAATTATGGGCTTAAAATTACATTCTTCTAAGCTGACCTTGAAAATGAAGTTGCTTATAAAAAAAACGTGTAGTGGTATTAAAAGTTTTTCAGTTTGGAGGGTTCGAGAGCAACACCCGAACCTTTCCTGGCTCAAAGCACACTTAGGGTGTCTTCTATACACCTATGCCTACGTGTTGCAATCAAAACTGAAATATTTGGTACATACATCAATTTAGATTATCAATATTTTAGTTTTGTTTTTTATATCAAATGCATTCAGGCAAAAATTAATATAAAGACGTACTTGTTGCGGCTTCCTCGACGTTGCGACGAAATTCCGGATCATCTTGGTACGAGATATCTTCTGTATAAAAAAAGTAGATCGCTTTACTTGGAATAAAGCTAATTTTACATAAATATGTGCAGAACCATAGCCAGGAATTTCGGTATTTGTGGTGTTTATGGGGGAGGGGAAAGGGTTGTGGGTTGCATGGGCTTGCCAACCGAGAACACAGAGGACATTTCAGGGGGAGGAGGTAACGTTGAGACTATGTTTGATTTACAACACACGTTTATAATTTATAAACACAGAAAAGAAAAAAATGTGTAAAACAGAGTAAGTTCTGACCTTTTAATTCGAGTTCTAATTACAGAATTAATTAGAATAATTTAAAATTCTAAAATGCTCAAAATGTCCTTTGGTATCATTTCATCAGTTTAGCCCGTTTGCTCAAAAAATTGACTTCCTTAGACGAAGTAAGCGCTAAAGAGAAGGAGTAGATAATCCTCCTCTCCATAATATTTTTTTGATTCTCGCCGACGCAACTCCCTCCCCTCCTCCTTTAACAATTTCTCCGTAGCTAAAATCTGATAATTTTTTGTTGGCATAACGTAATTAAAGCTGAATCAGTTATTTCAACTATTTTCGCTTTCTTTTGGAACTTGGCGGTGCGGTTGGCGTAGTTTGTAAGATCTCTGCCTTCCAACCACAAGATTCCAAGTTCAATCCCCGGCTCTGCCAAAATTTCAACATTTGTGTGACCTTCTTTTCCGCCAAAGCTTACTCAACTTTCCATTCTTACGAGGTCGGTAAACGAGTACCAGTCTCGACTGGGAGCTAACCTGCGATGAATTAGTGTCCCGTCCAGGGGGAGTTAGAGATTCTTATCCACTTAACCCTACACAGT